>CAOJBJ014230213.1:0-15877 GCA_948291685.1 Euphorbia celastroides | reverse complement strand
CTTGAGTTCTTGCCTGATAGCCTCGAGATTTGCATTATGTTCAGTTGATAACTGAATAGCAGCAACTCCACCGGTATTCCCCACCTTTTTTCCCAAAACGACTCGTGAATCTCCCAAATTAGCCACAAAAAGGGTCTGTTGACATATGACTCCAACTAAACAGCAAGAGCCAGCAGTTGCAATTTGGGGATAAGTAGTCCATAGATTGGACACAACATTAGTAAAACCTTCTTCCGTTGCTCGAAAGGCTCTTCGTATTGTCTCTGATGAAACACGTCCATGTGTCTCGGCTGATATTGCTGCATAACCACAAAGCCTAATAATGACAACATAAGACGCAATCCTCCTCAAAAGTTAACAGTAACAAACAGCTCAATCTTCCCTAAGAAATCAAATGACAGAATCATCTGGAGAAAGAAAACAGAGTCTATTCCCCTAAGCTTAGACACGGATCCTCAATTGCAGTTCATTCTCTTATGAATTCAGTTTCCAGTGAGAGAAAACACTAAGCTGTGGGATGCAAAAAAACTGTCACTTTTGAAACCAAATTAGCATTCTTTTCAGCCTGTAATATGATCCGGAGGCATAAATCATAAGCAAAAAACAGCCTACGCTTGATAACTCTGCTCCAGGTTTTCAAATCAATAAACAGCAGAAAAATTAAGCCAAAAAATGGAACCAAAAGCACATAACTGCTTAAGCTAAAAAAGAAAAATCCAAACAGACATTTCTCAACAGTTATGAAGAAAGTGGCCAGTAAAGAAGATGAGAAAGCTACTGCTAACAGTTTCCACATCATGTCGAAACCTATCAATTGCAATCCACAAAACAAGAAAATGATTTGGATTCATAAAAGCAGAAAGGCACTTTTTCTGAAAACAAATCCAAACAACTGTATCCGGCAGTCACCCATCTGCAGTCATGGGATAAAAGCCAATAAAAAGCAGAACCTTTCAAATTCATTGATAATCACAACTAACAGTTCAACAAAACGTGGCTGATAGAAAACCACAAAAGAAACCAAGTTGATAAAAAGCTCAAATCCAAAAAGAATTCAATCCATCCATCAAACATTCAAATCTAAAGACCTTTAAAGTGCGAGAACAAGTGATCGCAAACATATCGAGAAGCCTCAGGTCCGCCATGGCCATCATAAACACCAACGAAAGTCCCAAACGATCCAGACTCGATCTGGCTCTGATCTTCAATCACCTGATTCGCTTGCATAACAGCGATCGAAAAATCCCCAGACCCATACTTCCCAAAATCCCTAAACCAGAGCAACCCGTCTTTCCCTTCCCTGCTCACAGAATTCGAATCGACCTTGCTACCTCGCGCAAAGGGCCTAAAGCACAACGAAAGCAGATTCATCAACCCCTGAAGCATCCCACATCTCTCAATTGCACAAACCCCAAATTTCCCCGGCCGACTCCCGAAATTTCGCAATCTTAGCGCCGATGATGGAAAGATGAGAAATTGGGGTTAAATTGGAGGAGGAGAGTGCGCAGGTTAAGAAAGGGGCGTATGATAGAGGAGGATGGAGTTTGCCCGGTGGTAGAGGAACAGAGAAAGGGGCATTTACCGTTGAGGAGATGGAGAAGAGGAAAATGGTGTGGGGAAGAAGTATAGTATTGTGTTGAGTGTTGTTTTCAATGTTTTGTGTTTGTATCATTTTCTTGTATGTGTATAAATAAACATGCTAGCAAAGTAAAAAAATATATTTTTCACTAACAAGTAACTTACAAAAATTGAGAATGGTTTGATTTACCTATTATTATTAGTTGTTGTGATTATTGTAAGTAGTTCTCATGGCTTGTTGATATTGTTTGTGTTTGAAATAAATGAAGTTAATCCTTACTCAACACTCAAACTATTATGTAATGAAAAATAATTATTTGAAGTTTTTTTGGTTTTAACACGAAATGTTACTAATCGATCCCAATTGTGGACAGCAATTTTAAGCCTTGTTCACGTTCAGACTAATCCTCAATTGTTAATTTGTGGATGTCTCGAAAAGCAGGATGATTGGCTTCAAAATTTAAAATTGCTCCATACACATCATCGGAGTTCGATTCATAATTGATGCTTAAAGGTGAACTAGCTGCTATCGATAGACCATACTATTTAAGTTATAATTATTTAAAGAGGATAGATGTAAAATTAAGATTAGTGATGGCTATTAATGGAGCAAACAAAATGGGCAGGTGTCATAGAGTTGTTAACTTAGTATAACTTTGTTCGGGTCCCTACAATGGTTTTGTAATTTATTTGATTGTTATTAGGCAATTATATAGTTTAACGATGTTAAAAGATTATTGTTTCCTAAATTTTGAAAAGTTTCTCTCATTTTTTGAAAATGTCTTTTTAGATTTCTCAACTCTTGTGTGTTACGAGCCAGCTTTTGGTAAGGGAATAACAAATGACATCTTTCAATAATCAAATCAATCAGATAATGACACATGACATTTAGGTGTAGAGAGAAAAAAAAACCAATTTTATGAGGTTTTGTTAGGGAGAAACGGATTTTTTAAGAGATGCAATATTCAATAGCTCACAAATTTAGAAAATGTATTAAATTAATTGAGAATTAAAATTCTGTGAGTATCAAAACATTGTGGTCTAATGATTAAGAAGGGTGTTTGGAAAAACGGTTTCTATATAAAAAAGCCCGATTTTATGGGATTAAGAGCTACAAAAAAGCTAACATATGGATCTAGGAGAAACTTTTGAAAATTAAGAGACAATAATCTTTTAATACAAATATGTAACACATGAATTAGACGTTAACTATTTTGGTAATCTGTTGGTGTATATCAATGATTTGGATCCACTTTTTACTAAGTTATAAATGGGTTTATACCTTCGTGCTTGCATCCTTTGCTTCTATAGGAATAATAATGCAAAATTATCATACAAAACATCTAATTCAAGTCATAGTTTCATATTTTAACTACGATTTGAATCATGTAAATTATGAGTGAAATTACATGGCGTGAAATGTAAGATTTTAAGTAAGATTTGAAGTAAGATTTTTCTGAACTTCGAAATAGACTCCAAAATTTTCCAACTACCTCCAAGTTGTTTTGAGACGTTAAACTAAGTTTTAACTGAATTTGATGTAATCATTTCTAGTTAGTCAAGATCTTGACGTATGCTATTGTGTTGTGTTAATTTGGAAAACCAACATTCTATGTATAGAAATGATTCAACACAAAAATATCTTTTTGTTACCTTTATTTTTTCTTGATGTGAATTTGTTGAAATTATTTTGATCTTTATTATTTTTAGAATTCTCTATTTGGTAGGTGAAAGTGATTATTGTAAGACTTTGAAAATCAAAGTGGCACTTTCTTTTTGTCTTTTAACGTTTACTCTTTGATTCTTTAGCGTTAGGAAATTTATCAGATTATTGTATTGCAGTTTCTCGATAAAATTAATTTGAAATCTTATATGTTACACACTTTCTTTAATGCAGTTTGGAAATATAGACTTTGTTTATTTTCAATGACAGGAACCACAAATTTAACTTATTTATATATTCACGTTTAGCCTTCTTATCAAATAATTTGATGTGTAGTGTTACAAGTCATAGATCAATAAATTAAATTCGAATGTTACAATACACATAAAATCCCCTTGATATCATATTTTTATCATGCAATTTCTATTCATTTTCAACTCTTGTCTGCTACACAAAAGTATCTGACAATAACACTTTAATGCACGGAAATTGTTTCAACTTAATTTGATTAATCGGTCACCCACAATTTTATTAGCTTCAACTAGGAAAAGAAGACCAAATTTCTTGGAGTATAATTAGATTGGGTTTCTTATTTTATGTAATTCAAATTGAAATTTAGATTTTTAGATTTTTTTTTCTTTTGTTTTAATGAAAACTTGAATAGAAGACATTTCTGGTGGAAATGGTTTACTTCTAGGTGAGTAACAATTCCAAACGTGTGAAAATAAATGTGGAGGCAACATTTATTGGTTGTCAACCATTTATGCATAAATTTTTCAAATGGTAAGATAATGATTGTATCCACTTGTTGTCTTAACCTCTTTCCAACATTTGGGGCATTTGATAGCAACTCGACATTCAATTTTCCTCTCAAAATGAAAATTCACATGAACTTCTCCAAAATTTATTTGGGTATGTTTTCTTATATTGGAAAACATCAAAATCATTGTTGTTCCGATTATAACTCTGTTGATGATACATGCTAATTAATTAGAAGAATTACAAGTTCATTCGAACACATTGAAAAGTCGTGAATATAACTAAACGAGAATAAGACATCTATGCTAGTTATAGTTATGAATTCTTTCAGTACATTGATGATGCAAATCATATACTTTTCTTCAGTAGAAAAATCATAACTTTAGTTATAAATCATCAAAACTATACAAAACCATCATAAATGTAAAACTTTCTTAATGCTTTATAGAATAAGGTTTAATGATAATTGCAAATATATGTTTCAACCATGATACATCAAATTTATATAATAAAAGAAACACTTAAATATATATATATATAACACTTCTGCAACCTCCCTCTAAATTGGCTAGTTTGTTATTGTTTTCTGAATGTTGTAAAATTGATGTCCCAACAAAAGTATGAGGACAACAACTAAAAGTTACTTGGAAGACCAATACAAAATTGAACCTAAGACAATAACATATTAACGATAATGTTGTTGCAATGTTCAAAAATTATATACTACAAGATACAAACTTACATTTTGAAGTGGAGTTTCGGAACATTAACTGGCAGAGCTGCCTCATCCAATTTTCAAATTCTAATAATAAAATCAGCTATTGACATGTGTCAGGGTAAATTACTTGTAATTTAATTATCAAAATACACTCTTTTTCGAACCATAAGCAAATTGCCTTTAGCATAACAACCTTTGATTAGCTAATATTTGTCTGTAACAAAAACTAGACAAGAATTGATGTACAATTTGCTAGTGCAAATCAATCTGTCATGATAGCTAAAACATAGACAACAAATTGACCATTAAAACAGTCTCTTTACAAATCACAAGTGGCAATATTGATTAATGACTTTGTGCCCATTTGGAATATACTCAAAGAACAAAAACAAATTCAACTTTGTCCTCAATTTTTTCCCTTTTCTGATTACCCATATGTGTGGCACATTAGGGGGACATAAAGCCCATGTTTGTGTGTTGTTCTAAGGTTGTTTTTGGAGTTGTGTTTTGGTAAATTGTAAATCTTGAAACCAACCAACATGGGCAAAATTGATTTGGGGCCTAAATGGTGCCAATTCTCCCAGCAAAGTTTCAACTCAATTTTGAAATTTGGGGGACATCAATTAGTCTAGTATTATATGCTTATAGACACCTAGTAGGCTGGTCCATTGTTGGTTTTGTGGTGCTCATTAGCCCTAACTTAGGTTTATAGGTTCTTGGTGGCCTATGTTGGCTTGTTAGGGCATCGATTAATTTGTCATTTAGTGAAAAATTAATGAAACCTAATTCATTAAGCAACTATGTTGGCTTGTTAGCTGTAGAGACCTAATTCATTGGTGTATTAAAATAGTTGCTTAAAGTGAAAAATGTCATTCCAAATTTCTTAGAGTCCATATAACAACTTGTACTCGAATTAATGAAACTGTGGATATGTAACTAATTTTCTTGATAACTGGAGGCTTAATCTACTTATCTTTATCAGAACTTAGAGTCATTTTCTTGAGTTGGTGTTGTTGGCATTTTTTGTTTTTTTGAAATTGTTAAAGCAATAATAATAAGATACTTATAATTATTAATTTATGACTAATCCAAACACTCACTTTTAATTAAATTTAAAGCCAATAACCTTGTCTCAAATAATATGAAAAAAATATAAGAAAACACATAGAATTGAGAAAAAAAAAAAAGTCAAATCAGTGAGTGCAAAATGGTATCTCTTTGGTTGATAAGATCCAAAAGGTTTATCTATCTCAAGGGATGCAGATCCATAATAGGCATACAAAGATTATTGTACGCCAAATAACATCAAAAATATTGTTTTAAAAGATGGAATGTCTAATGTTTTTTCACTCCGATTACTAATTGGATTGTTCCGAACAAAATGAACGGGAAGTGCTTTAAAAAAAGCCATCTATCGCTGACTCATATTATTAAGAATAACAACAACATCTCTGGATACTCAAAGTTTCATTTGGTTGTGTGAGCGTCGAGAGAACCTATAAATCACAAAAGAAAAATCTTTTAAATTCTCATCGACGGCTAGAGAATAATATTCTAATCCATTATATCATGAGTATTATAATTCAAACCAAAATCACATGTTGATCTTGACGGAATCAGTAATTTGATTTTCTCATCAAGGTGCAAAAGTTATCTACCCAAAACAGTGTCATTGTCTATACATAGTAGCCACCGGGAACTACTATCATCATTATCAAAATGGCAGGTGACTTTAAGATCAACAAGGTTCATGACTGGAATAGAATCTAGCAAAGAATGACCATGAACTTGAATCTCCGAAAAAGGTGTCTTAGCACCCAAGTCATCCCTTAGGCGTTGTTGTATATTATCTTGTTATTTGAAGGGTCAACAAAGTACTAAATACATTCATTGGAAGGGTTAGGAGCCTTTACTATGATTAAGTCTCGAGCAATGTATCTCAATGAACACACTTGTAAACATTACCAATAAATCATCTAGTTGTTCAACAGCTATTTTATCCTCAAAATGAAAATAATATACACCACTCACTTTTATTTGATTCCATAAATTCTTTTTGGAGAATTAAGATTTTGAAAATGTTGGATATCGAATTATAAATCTAGCTACACACAATTAATGTTCTAAAAAATATATTTCTGTGTACTCTTCGACAAGTGTATAATTTATCTTAATTTCGAAACCGACGATTTATGCTCTTGTTTAAAGTAAACCTTTATGAAGAGAGAACTAGTCAACATTCTCCACGAGGAAAGGCTTTGAGAAAAGTAAATGGATGCATCGTTCACATTTTGATGAATGCAAATCTTAGTCGTATATCGCTATCTCATCTTACTTTAAGATTTGGGGTTTGGATATTTAATGAGAATGATTGACTTTTTCAATTAATTGATTTTGCCGGTCACTTTAAATTTTCTGCTAAAATGTATTACATCATTATTTATTATTTATAAACATTAGATTAAAATAAACAGTTGTATCACTTTTGTGAAAAAATTTTAAAAGCGCCCTTAATTATTTCTCTTTTGTAATGTTTTAAAAAAGATCTACAATATATTCTCTTATGGATAATGCTATTAATACTTTTTAAAAAAACATTGACTTATATATTGAGCTTATAACAAAGAAAAACATCATTTCACTTCACTTGAATGTGGACGCGAACCAATAACCTTAATCATCATTGCTTCAATTTCAATCACTAGACTTAGTCCTTTTTCATACCTTAATATTAATACTTTATTAGTTATTATTCTATTGCTAGTAATATATTGTTGAATGTGAGTCGTCATAATGATGTGAATTAGCTATTAAGATTATTGATTTTTATAATTTATTTTGGTTAATTTTAATTTTAAATTTTAATAAGCTGAATTATGGTCTAAACAAATTTAAATAAATTGAGTTTAGTTTAATTGATATAAGTGTAAGATAATCTTATCTATCTGTTTTAATTAACAAATCATATTTCAGAGTACTTGTTACTTGAACAATGAAATATAATTAATTAAATAAAATCAAACATAAATACTAATCTCAAGATTATAATAATATTATAATCAATATACCTCAAGATAATTAAGATTAAATTTACACGAAGAATGTTTAGGATGCGTTTGAAATAGAACTTCTCAAAAGAAATTAATACAATTTATATGCAAACTATACAATTTTTCTTTTCTCGTATAAACTAAAATGAATTGAATTCTTTAAAGAAAGGTCTTTAATATGCACGTGAATCTAATAATTTCAACCCAACAGGTCAAGCTAAGAAACAAAAGTCAAACTATGAGACTCCCAGTTTGACAATTTGAATTTTTTCTGGTAATTTTATCTCATTGCCTATATAGTTGGGAACGATAAATTGATGCAACTAATCCCCAAGTTTATAATTTGCTCATTTTAGAAATTGATGACACAGAGATAAATTTCACCATACGTCTTCCAAGTATAAATTTTGGAATGAAATTTGGTTCAAACTTATAATACCTTCCATTTATTGTTCTTGCGATAAAAGCTAAACTTTAAAAATATTTTCTGAGGTTTCGACTTTTTATAAAAACATTTCTGAACTATTATTTTTTGAAAAAACATTCTTTAAGGTTTCGGGACGTTAACAAAACACTGAAAATCTATTAGTGAGGTTAAAATTGCTGACATGGCAAGGGTATTTTAGTCAAATTCAAATTTTAACCCAATAACCCATCACCCTAATCCAAATACCCATTTACCCTACCCCAACCCATTTATCCAAACCCAATCTAACCCTAACCTAATCCTAACGCACCTCTCAAACTGAAACCAGTTGGCGCCGGCGCCGTTTACCGGAATATCGATTCTGCCGGCGAAACCCCAAATTCTCCCCGCTCTCTAATTAACTCACCCCGCTTCCGATTCCCGTTTCCCCTAACCTGCGCCGAAAACCAGTCCCTCCCCCTTCCTTCTCTCTTCGCCGGAATCCAGTCCCCTAACCCGCGCCGACGTCCGCCGTTTCCGTCGCTTCCAACTCCTTCGCTCAGCCGCCGGAATCGCGAGATCTACGGACAGTGATTTCATCTCTCCCGTCGGACTGACTCCGCCGCCTTTTAGATCTGAGCCATCGCTGAAACCGTTTCGAAGGGAGATCACAGATCTGGTTCGAGTTTCTCCCGTCGGTGAGATTGGCTCATTTTTCCGACATTCAGGGTACGACAGAGACTGACGGTTTTGAAGGGAGAGGGAGAAGAGAGAGAGAGAGGGGCTGGAGATGGAAGATTTTTGGCCGGATTGTTTTACCCAACGTGATTTGGCGGTGCAGCGAGTTGAAATCGCCGGCAAAATCGCGATTTCCCGACAGGTTCGTTTTCCGGCTATGTTCCGGTACCGACGGCTCACCGGCGGCGGGGGTTTCCGGCGGACAGCAACAAATTTGGGTAGGGTTGATTTTTAGGGTTGTTTGGACTATTTTGGCCCTGGTCAAACTGAAAATTCACCATTTTGACATAGTGCCAAGCTAACATTTAATAGATTTTGGATGGAAAAGTACTTTTTTTTTTTTTGCTAGCGACAAGAAATCTCAAAAGATGTTTTTGTAAAAAAAAAAAATAGTTCAAAAGTGTTTTCGTAAAAAGTCGAAATCTCAGGGAATGTTTTTGAAATTTATCAAAACTTCGTTGCAAAACTGACAAAAATAGGTGTAAAAATTTATAAACCTATAAGATTGAATTTGTGCTCTCTAAAATATTTAGGTTTGAATCCCATACTAATGAAGAAGAGATTTTTTCATAATAAATAAAACTGTAAATTTTGTAAGAAATGCATACAAAATTTATATCACAAGCTACAAATATTTTGAATTTACAAGCAGTTCTTACTAATCTACAAAGGGGATTGTGATTATTGTGTCAATTACAAGCCGTTGATTTAGGGCTCAAAATTCAATTTAAAAATGTACTTTCATGTAGATTTATCCATGTTACAACAAAAGGATAGTCCAAGAAAAATATAGAAAGTTTTGGGACAATATCACTGTAAAGATAAGGTCCCTTCCCATAAAAAAAAACTTTGTCGAAAATATACATTTAAACCTTAAAATTCAACCTGTCAATTTTTTTTTGTTAAATAAAGAAAATTAACATTTTTAAAAATTAAAGTAAATCAAAATCTGACACTTATCTCTTTAGAGAAAAAAATAATATATTTTTGTAAGTTGAAAGAGTACACGTTTGTAAGTTTAGAGAGTGAAATGAAAAGTTCAGGATGTCAAGATAAATATAAATATTAAGATTGGACCTAACCTATCAGCTTAAGCTTTTGGGTAAAACGGTTCCATGATATGGTATCAGAGCCTCGTTGACCTAAAGGTCGAGGGTTCGAATCCTGGCAGCTCCATTGTTGAATTAAAATTTGAACACATGGTAAAGTGGACCTGTGTTGTACTCGCTTCAAGCCTGAGGGGCATTTGCGTGCGGGGGAGTGTCAGAGATATATATAAATACTAAGATTGGACCTAACCTATCAGCTTAAACTTTTGGGTAAAACGGTTCCATGACACAGGAAAATGAAAAGACTATTAAAAATAAATTCATCATGAATGTATTAGACGTAAAGATGAATATGTTTACTAATAAGTATGGTATAAATTATAAAGTTGGAGTATAATTGGTGAAACATGTTCCATAAACTTATACCATAGAAACTTTTGATATATAATATATCGTGTATATATTTGATATATGATACGTTCACTTTTTATTTGTCCATTTGCTGTATGACATATGTGTTCAAGTCGAAAATAAAATGTACTAATATATATAAATCCAATGTGTTGAGTACTAAATAAATAGTGGCAAATGTGATAGTCTAGTTGTGATATTAAATTTCACAAGTTCGACTTTACATGAAGTGAAGAAGTGTTTCTTTACTAATATTGAAGCTTAAATAAGACAAATTTATTTTAAAAAGTGTCAAATAAATAAAATTAAATAAATCATCTACCAAATATATAAGTGTAAAGAGTATCATCAATCACAAAATCCTGAAACAATGGTGGAATAATTCCCATAATCATTTATCCATGTATAGAAGCAATACACCAATACACCTGCCATTGATGGGTGCATTTCATTGATTTTAACAATAAATTCTAATCTTATTAATATATAGTTTTGATGTAGCATTGAATCTATACACCAGATTGGAAACTTCCTATAAGATTAGATAATGTTATTCCATATTCATACAGCTCATAGGTCAAACAGATGGAAGTTTCCATTGAATTATATTTATATAATATTGATTTGTATATATCAAGAATATTCTTTAGATATTAAATTTACAAGTCTAGTAGACTATGAATTCCAAAACAATTATTATATTTTATGTAATGGATTAAATAACGTTGATATGCCGTCGAGCACAATTATTATAGTAAAGGGTCTGTGTTGGATTGTTATCTTAACTATTATTCTTTAAATTTGGTATCATAAATTGTACGTATAACAACTTGTTTTAGCTTTGAATGGTGCTTTATAGTCCTTTATACTGACAAGTTGAGAGCAACCAAAATTCAATGTTATTGAAATCAGTTCAGACTGGCCGATTCAACCGGTTCAACTGAAAATCAGCAATAATTCTGATCCGGTTGATAAAATAACGGTCTAACATAATGTATAATGTATTGAAATATATATTTATATAATGAATATTTATGTATAAACTATATTTAATAGATAATTTTTTTCAAATTTAATAAATAAGCTACCAGTTGGACCAAGGTTTGAACTGGCTAAACCGCAAATTGTTAATGTTGCCTGCTCGACACCCAATTCAGTTTTAATAACATTGTCAAAATTATTCATCTATTGTTTATTTCAAAGCGCAATGTGAAAAAGTAATTCCAAACTTATCATTTGGTTCATAAAATTTTATGATTTATTGGGCTTAAGCTTGGGCTGGAATTGTAAAAACTTGAATCTCTAAACCCAAACTATTACAATGAGTTTGGGCCGGGCTAGACCAAAGCCAATCAACAATTGGCTAACAATAACACATAACCTCATAGAACAGTTTGAAGGGGAAATTTACAATGGTTCCGGTCTTTTTTTTTTTTAATTTTGGTCTCATGTCTTGTAAATTTGAAAAAAGTTCAACATTAATTTAAAAAATGTGGGCCTCAGTTAATTGATACAAAATTTTAGCTGTAATTTAAAGCATGAGTTCAAAATTAAAAAAAGGACCGGAACCATTATATGTTACTATTATTTTTCTTTTATGTTATCTTGTAACAATAATCGTATTTAATTGCCAGCAGCTGCATCCCCGAGACATACAATGGAATATGCTTAGAAAAAATGCAAAATAGAATGTAGCAGAAGAACAACAAACTTAAGATCTAAAATATAATTAAACAACAGATATGTTCTCTGTTCTGAGAATTTCCCTTTCACAGATCCATTAACTCTATCAACACAAATTCAAGCAATCGGGACTAAATCGAGTTCATATACCTTAAACAGTTGTATTATTCCATCCAATAAATTTGCATTTGCAGATACAAGAGCTATCGGTCCTCATTTCAAAGAAAATTTCTTAGCTACCCGAGAACAAAAGCAGCCTACTCACTGGCGATGAAGATATCACAGCCTTGGACAATACCAGACCCAGTGCCAAAGACCCTGCCATTTTTCCTACCAAATGTTATCATATTAGATTTAAAGTTAGAAAACAATCGAAAAAGTAAATGCATCAAACACTCAGATATGCCATGACTAAGAGTAAGAACACAAGAAAAACACTTACTAACATCAGATGAGATGATGCACAGATCAACCCAATCCCTCGAATGATCAAACACGATCAGACCATATTTTAATTGGTTTCAGACTAACTTGCTCTAATCTGGCTCTCAGTCATGCCTTGCCTTATGAATTTTCTCTTTCTCAGTCTCTTTATCTTCCGCTGCCTCCTAAGCCCGACATTTTTCTTCATCTTTTCTAATTTTTCTTTTCGACCCTCAATATCGGCCTGAATTGTTCTTCCTCTTTGCTCGTCTGATAGTAAAGCCAATCTTGCGAATTTCTTCGGCCTCACAGTGCCGAGTTTCTCATTGATCTCATTAAATGCCGGAACAAGGCCTCGCCTGATAAAACACCCGTCCATAAGCTGCATTGAATTGTATTCGGGCAGCTCTGTAGCGTCTTTGAGCTTGAGGTCTAAGCAAAACGGGGAGTCTTTAAGCCACATTCGAAGGGAATGGGCCTTGGCAACAAGGAGCCCGCTCCGTGTCCTACAGGGTAGAAACGGGGATCCCATCTCCCAAAGACATGCTTTCAATGTCTTATTGAGGGATACCGAATTGTATTCTGATGTTCCGGTGATCATCACTACCGACTTTGGTGATGCCGGGTACCCTTGCAACGATGCATCCTGCCATTTCCAACAGCACAAAGTTTTTATAATGAAAACTTGAACATTTTACAGTTCGCACTTAGCTTTTCTCAAGACAGTTCGACAAATCGTCAGTTTTTCCCAAGAAAAATGAGAGAAACTTAATCCCAATTCTATATTGCACTCCCAAATAATCGAAGAAAAAGGAACTCGACAGTGCAAGGAGATCTTGCCTGCATGTGGTCTAGCCATAATGTTAGACCGACAAATGCTGCACCTCCCGATAACTTCCTAAAATCCGCTTTCCAATCTTCATCAGCCACCCTGCATCATAAATAACACCCGATATCAGAGTAAAACATAGGCTGTGAGAAACACCTGAATTAGTCTAATTCGGCATGAAATCAACCTTTATCTATTGCAGCAGTACCCACCTAAACATGTCACGATGATAGATGCCCCTCTTCACTGCCAATAGGAAAACCCATGAAGCAGTAGATCGAAGTTCGAATGCCCACAATAAATCCTCCAAAGCATTGACAAAGTTAAAGGCCGCATTATCTTCCATGGGATGGAGCATCTCGAGACAACGATCAACTTCTGAAGCTATTGATTCCGATCTTTCCGTTAAAAGCCTGCAAAAGAAGGATGATGAAAATTCGGAACTTCGAATTATGTGTACATCTCGAAGAGTGCAGCCTTGCAAATCATAAATTACTTGTGATTACCGGATTGGAAGAGCAAATCCAGAATCTTGCAGCGCTCTTAAAAAATTAGTAGCCTCGGTTATGCGTTCACACAGACTAGCAGCCCGAATAAAGCATGTCCATATTCTGTGATCCGGCTCAACGCCTTCGTTTTTCATCTCCACAAGCTTCCGGATTCCCGTTTCGTAATCTCTGTTTCTAAGAAAAGCATCAATGACAGCACTATAAGGGAGTGTACTGAGAGTTGAACCCGTTTCTTTCAAATTCGTAAGAACCTTTTCAGCTTCCTCTGGTTGTCCCGAGGTGCCATAAGACGCCATAAGTAAGTGCATAGTGGCAATGGTGGATTCCACACCAGCATCTTTCATCCTGCTCAATAGATTTTCAGCTTTCGGGTGGTTACCTGAATTCCTGTATATTTTCATCATAAGATGATAAAAAGAGCGATCGAGTTTATATCCCTTAGAGAGTAACTCTTCGAATAGCTCCTCTGCCTCCACTGTCAACTGTTTCTTACCATATGCAGCTATCAAACTCTTGTATGTATCCAATTTCGGTTCCAATCCTTTCTTCCTCATTTCATGCATCAGAGAGAAACCGACCTCTGGTCTACGGTCTCTGCAGTACATTATAATTAGTGTGTTGTATGTATCCGCATTTGGTTCAAGTTCATCGTCTTTAAGCCTCTGATAAATTTCAGTTGTCTTCCTATAGTCATCACTTCCCGAGTACATTTTGAGCATAGAATTCCATATCGAAATATTAGGCTTGAATCCAGCTTCTACAATCTCAGAAACCATGGTTTCTGCATCTTTTACCCGATTTCCCCTACATAATAACCCAATCATTATCCGATAAAGATGCATGGTTGGAAAATAACCAGCAACTTTCATTCCATGGTATATCTTCTTAGCTTCAAATATGTTGCCTTCCTGTACAAATGCTTCAAGCATCAAAAGAATAGACGTTTTACTGATTTTAAAGCCCATATCTTGCATCTCTTCAATTACCACATAAAGCTCTTGCAATCTTTTATCAACAACCAACGCTTGCAAAAGACCATTAATTGAGTCTACAGTAGGGGCAGGACCATCTCTCATCATTGTATTGAAAACCGCTCTGGCTCGTTCATAACAGCCACTGGCTGCATAGGCATGTATTAAAGCATTCCAGACCTTCCGATCCAAAGTAGTCGGGTACCGTTTTCTGAGATTACCCACTAAGCTTTCCGCTTTCTGCCATTGTTTCAGTTTGCCATATGTCTCAATAACAGCGATTCCAAGGGAGATATTGTCAACCGGTATGCCTTCCATTTCAGCTAAATCGATTAAATAGTGAGCTGTTTCAGGGAACCCCATTTTACAATACATGAGCACCATTCTCGGGTAGAGCAAACCCGAAGGTTTCAGACCATTAAATCTCATGTCACAAAATATCTGACAAGCTTCAGCAGTGAGTTCATGTTCTTCACAGCTATCAATCAGGGACTCATACATGGTATAGTTCCCACTAAACCAACCAAGTTCCCTGGTGTTGTTGTACTCCATCAAAGCAGCATCTAATTGTTTCGCCTTGCATAATGTAACAATTGAAGCTTCAGCTACCAGATGGTTGGATCCCGTACCGTGTTCTTTGAAGAAATTAAGCAAGTCGAGTGCTTCCGAGTATCTCTCTGACGAGCTATAAAAACTCAATACGGATAATAAATTCTCAGAGTCGATTTCATAACCACTGCTGATGGCCTGCTTCAGCATCTCTGCTGCATTATCATAGCATTCACCCTTAACAAGAATAGATGCAATAGTTTGTGGACTCATACCGCACAGTTCTTCCATATCTTTAATCACTCTTTCGATTTCCTCAGCCTTATTTTCGCTTCCGAGCTTTTGAAGCATCATACCATAAATAGTAGAATCCGGTGTGATGCCATCACGAACCATTTGCCTGTATAACGTCATTGCCTTGCTCGAAACATCAAATCTCAGAAAGATATCCAGCATTACTGAATATGCTAGTTGATCGGGTTTGATTCCAGATTTTAGCATGCAATCAAAAGAGTTCTCAGCTTCCACTCGATTCCCAGAC
>CAOJBJ014229228.1:0-10219 GCA_948291685.1 Euphorbia celastroides | reverse complement strand
TAATGAAAATAAGTTAAATAACCATGTGACAAATACAATATAAAAATCATTAATCAATATCCTATTTGGTTTACAGCGTGGCCACTAGCTATCAGAACACACAGCAGAGCTACACAATTGCCCGGCGACTCTCAACCCCCCAAATGACCGGCCGCCGCTTCTCCGCCCTCTACTTCTACTCCTCAGTCAATCATTTCCAATGCATCATCAGCACTAGCAGAAGAATCATCTCAAGATTTCAGCAATACCTCCTAATCGACTCCGCTCAACCCGCCCCCAACTACTACCAGGTCGCCGATTTCCTCCTCAATCAAGCGGCCTCGAGTCCCAGACTATCGAGTTCGTCAAAGGCAAACCCCTCGTTCTCCTCAAATGGCCTGGCTCCGACTCTTCCCTCCCTTCGATTCTCCTCTACTCTCACACTGATGTTGTCCCTGTTGAGCAGCACAAGTGGAATTACCCGGCGTTCGGTGCGCATCTCGATTCCGATGGTAATATCTATGCTAGAGGCTCTCAGGATATGAAGTGCGTCGGGATGCAGTATTTGGAGGCGATTCGCCGGCTGAAGTCGGCTGGGTTTAGTCCGATTCGGTCTGTTTATCTCGCGTTTTCCCCTTATGAGGAAATCGGGGGGCATGATGGTGCTGAGAAGTTTGCTGTGTCTGAGATTTTCAAGTCGATGAATGTAGGCATAGTGCTCGACGAAGGTCCTCAATGAGCCGATTTGTTTGGTGTTTTGTTTGATTTGGGTGTTTCTCTTTGCCTATTGGTTATGGCTTATTTGATTATAGTGCAGCTTTTTGCTTATAAGCTACTTATAAGCTTAAAAGGCAACCAGAAACGTTCTGAAAAGCTAAAATTTGATTATAAGCCATAAGCAAACAAAAACACCCCTTGATTTTGTTGATTTTCTTATTTGAAATTGTGTTTGGGATTAAGATTGGCGTCGCCTACTGAGAGCTATAGGCCATTTTATGCGGAGAGAAGTCCGTGGTGGCTGGTGATTAAAGCAAAAGGAGCTCCGGGGCATGGGGCCAAGCTGTATGATAACAGTGCAATGGAGAATCTTTTCAAGAGCATTGAGAGCATCAGGAGATTTAGGGCTTCTCAGTTTGATTTGGTCAAGGCTGGTTTAAGAGCTGAGGGCGAGGTTATCTCTGTTAATATGGTCTTTCTCAAGGCCGGCACTCCATCTCCAACTGTAAACTCTTTTTCCTCTCCTTTTTCAGAAGATGCGGACTTTGAACTTCATACATATTGTTCAGATTGGTGTCAATTACTCACTCAAGTCTGTTAGAGTTCATAGGGGATTGAATACCCTTGATCGAACCCTTTAGTACTTGATGAGGAAATGAATTTTGTTTCAATTTGGCTTAAAAGAGCGCTAATTCACAAGATTGAAGTGTATGAAACATTGGAATCATCAGATGTTATGAATTCAAGTGTCTTAAATTTATGAACTTTGATATATATCTGCTGTGGTTGAGCATGTTACTAAAGCACATCAAATCGGAAGCCTCAGATTATTGGTGATCAGACCAAATCCTCCATTGTTTCTCTTAGATGAGTTGTTTTTGGTTCTACTTCCATGAGACTTGTGTTCTTTCTCTTCCAGGGATTCGTCATGAATGTGCAGCCATCTGAAGCAGAAGCAGGTTTTGATATTCGGATTCCCCCAACTGCTGACCCTGAAGCTCTGGAAAGACGGCTTGCTGAAGAATGGGCTCCTGCATCTCGCAATATGACATTTGAGGTACTCATGAACTCTCCTAAACTGTTAATATCTCAAATTGTGTCAAATGAAAGCGGCAGGCACAACTTTTTTAGCTCTCATCACTCAACTGGAAATGACAGTATGACACTAATTTTTGGTTTTAGTCCTTTATTTTGCAGTAGATTCCTCATGCGTATTTACTTATATATAACGAATAGGTATTCTCCTTTTTTTCTAATTGCCGGACAATAACCAAAATTAGCAATCAGTGTGTACTCTAGTAGCCAGTCGGCTTCCATTCACTTTGCACGTTGTTCTAAGTTATAACTATATGTAGCTTGGGCAGTTCAAGCAGAAAAATACTGTCCATGACAAGTTCGGGAACCCACTCCTTACAAAAACTGACAGTTCCAACCTATGGTGGGCACTGCTTGAAGAAGCTGTCACAAAAGCTAATGGGAAGCTCAGTAAACCAGAGATCTTCCCTGCTGCCACTGATTCTCGATACTTCCGGCTTCAAGGAATTCCATCAATTGGTTTCTCCCCTATGGCAAACACACCAATTCTCCTGCACGATCATAACGAGGTAAATTTCAACTTCTTTACCTATGTTAAACATTCGGTGATAGTCACATAAACAATAATTTCTTTTTTCTGATGTTGCCTGTTCTGTTAAACCTATTGATTGTGTTTGGGAAAAATGATGACTAGCTCTGATAACTTTGCTTATATATATTGTTGTTAGTTTGGATTCAATCAATGGTTATATAGAGTCTCAGCATGTTCTATACCTTGCAGTTCCTGAACCGAGACGAGTACCTGAGAGGAATTGATATGTACGAGTCGATACTTAAGGTATACACATCATATGTCAAGCATGGAAGCGATAGAGATTCGAAAGACGAATTGTAAGAGAGTTTCATCGTTCTTCATTCTCAAAATTACACTGTGAAACCTTATGTTCTTGTACCATAATGGTAGTTTAGAAAAACGACTTTTCTGCCTGGCAATGTATCAATAAGTAGGCTGTTGGTATGGGATTCATATACTACTTGAATTTTACCCTTAATGGAATATTCACTGCTATTTTGGGAAAGCATTGGGTACCGAAACCTCAATATGTTATTATTTATGCAGCAAGTGACCACACATGGCTATATTGTTACCAATAATCGCCACAAGAACAAGTCCCATCTCGAAAATGATGGTATCTTATGGGATCTCGAATCACAATCACCCGATTCTCCATCTTCGATACAAGCTTTGCAAAGAGGTGGCAATCTCCACATATCCTCAGGTTCTTTCTGATCCTAATAGTCTGCCCTTTTGACAAACTCATCAAACCGAACACAAGAGCGAGTTTCTCACTGTGGTAACTCAGTGAGTCTTCCCCCTGTTCTCCCTCAACATCTCTCAACACAAAATCAGTGTTCGGGACATAACCGATCCCTCTAAGCTTATAGATCAACTCATTTAGCACCTTCTTGATCTTGTAAAGCTCGGGATGTGAGTTTTCATCTAAAGTGAAAGCATGAATCTGCTTATTCACTTCAACCCAACTGCATCCCGGTTCTTTCTCGATCCCCATTGCATTCATCGTTCTTCTGATTTTCGCCACGTCATCCCACTTTTGAGTTTTCGCATATATATTAGACAACAATATGTAGGTCCCGGCATCTCCGGGATCCAACTCTATAACTTTTTTAGCTGCATATATAGCCATGTCCGTATTGTGATGCACCCTGCAAGCCCCGAGCAAAGTTCTCCATGTTACAGCATCTGGTTTAGCTAAATTCTCCATTTCGTTTATCAACCCAATTGCATCCTCGAGCTTCCCAACTCTTCCTAAAAGATCAATCATGCAACCACAGTGTTCCTTTCCAGGATCAATCCCGAAAAGTTGTTTCATTGATTGGAAATAGTACCACCCATCTTCTAGAAGTCCTGCATGACTGCAGGCAAACAACACTCCAACCATTGTTATGTAATTCGGGTTTGTCCCGGAACTCTTCATGCTCTCGAACAACTTCAACGCCTCTCTGCTGTACCCGTTTTGTGCCAAACCCGAAATCATTGTGCTCCAAGAGATCACATCCCTCTCCACCATTCGATCAAAAATGCTGTTTGCATCTTCCAAACTGCCACACTTGCAGTACATGTCTAATAGAGCATTGTTCAGTATCAAGTCTTGCTTGTGCTTGAACACATGAACATGAATTTGTCTGCCCAATTCCAACAATGCCAACCCGGTGCAAGCTCTTAAGGCACTCGTGAGTGCCGCCTGGTTAGCGGGAAAACCCGACCGTTTCATGCTTTTGAAGAGATTCAAAGCTTCATCGCCATCACTGTTTTGAGCAAACGCAGCAATGATGGAATTCCAAACAACCAAATCCCCCGTCACCATTTCATTGAAAACACACAATGCACTTTCTAATTCGCCCCATTTCGAGTAGATATCAATAAGAGCACTCCTAACAAAAACATCAGAATCTAACCCACACTTCACAATACCACAATGGAGCTGCTTAAGACTTAACAATCCCTCACAAGCCCTCAAAACAGAAGAATAAGTATACATATTTGGCTTCACACCTTCTCTGAACATATAAACAAGAAACTCCAAAGCTTTGTGGTTGAGTTTCGCATTGGAGTAACCCGAAATCACTGTAGTCCAAGACACCACATTTCTTTCAGGCATTTCGTCGAACACTTTGCGTGCTTCGTCTAACATGCCAAATTTCACATACATATTGAGCAAAACGTTGACGAGAAACATTTCCGGGTGATACCCAGATGAGAAGATGTGCTTGTGGACGCGTTTTCCGCTCTCAATGGCGCCTTTTTCCAAGCAACACTTGATAAGAGCAGAGTAGGAGATGGAATCTGCCCAAATTCCATGTTTTTGCATAGCGTCCATGGCTTCCATAGCTTTGGGTAGGTTTTTTTGGTAGCAAAATTCGGTGAATTGGGTTGCGAGGTGTGAGATCGCCGGATTCCGGGCCTGAGAGCGCATAAAGCCGGTGGCTTTCTGCATTGTTTCGGCTTCGAAGTGGGTTCCTTCATGACTCGGCGCAACCGCGGCGCGCAACGTTGGATCGGTGGAGAAGCATTCAACTTTATTTAAATGTGTACCAAATTAAAGTGATTGAAGTAACCAAATCATCATCTAAACAACTCAATCGAAATTTATGGGCTCATGTATACTTGAGAATTGAAGGAGCCGTTGAATGAGCTGTCGGATTGATCCTAACTTAATTAGATTGGTATATGATTCTTATATATCGTTTATTACTTATTAGCTTTTCAGTTTGGTTATCAGTTTAAAGTCAATTTTTAATAAACCGAGAACTCAAATAATTTGGTTACTTATAAATAGGTTAAAGAAAAATTCATATTTATATTCACAATTTTTTTATAATCATGCTATCTATTAGTCGTATAAAATTTTAAGATAACTCATATATTGAGATGAGAAAGTGTAAAATAAGAAACCCGATAGAATGTAACGATCATTATTTGGGAAAGTTACATGCATCCGAGTTGTTAAAGTCAAAACTATATTGTATGAGCTCCAATGTTATATGAAAACAAGATCACACACGATTATTGATTGTGACCGAACCAAAATGGGCACTGATGGAAATAATCGAATAATAGTTGGATTCTATCTCGGCAACAAGTTCAAAAGGTGCCAACTTTGATTTCAGGTATTCTCCCCCTTCCGTCTTGGAAACTCTTTCCCTCTGCTTTTCAAACTGCAGAGCCAAAACCCATCTTCTTCTTTTCAACGGCTTCATTATAAACAATAACACCCAAATCGAACCCCCATGTTTAGCAGAATTACAGCTTCAGCTGAGGATTTCTAAAGATTGAAGGATGTCGATGAGGATTAAGGCGGTTGTTGATAAGTTTGTGCAGGAGCTGAAGGAATGCGGATATACAAGCTAGGAAGCACGGAAACGGAAACCGACACGAAACGGAAACGAAAACTGACACTGGGAAACGTCATTTCTTAAAGAAAATAGGCTAGGAAACTGGAAGAAACGTGTCAAGTTTCAGTTTCCGACACCGACACAAAACGCGGAAACGACGGTGTTTAGGAGTTTCCGTGCTTCCTAATACAAGATAGGATAATGAAGGAAAGAGAGATGCAGAGTATATTGAAGAGCGGGAACGCGAAGTTGCAGAGCGTGAAGCTGCTTGGAAGGCTGAGCTTTCTCGCCGCGAGGTTTCTTTCTGGCAGTGTTTTAAAAAGCGTTAGGCTCTAGTCGGGCGGGAGAGGGTCTTTAGAGCCTAAACGAGAATTAATTGGGGTCTGTATTTCGATCTAGGCGGAGTTCATTTTATTATTATATATTATATTTTTCAAAGATATTGAGATTATGAATTCACTTATAAGGTGAATGAGATAAATTTAATTAAAATGTATTTAGAATATTAGAAAATATTAAAAATTATATTTGAAACAATGTTCGAAGGATAATTAGATGTTAGTTAGATAGAAGAAACGTTATTATTTGTGATATATAATAAATCGTTTCTCATTTTAAGAGTCAAAATGAGAACCATATTGTCAAACTATTTTAATATACCCAATTTTTACCAACAAAACTACTTTTTTATGTGTAAAAAGATTTATACAATGTTTACTTCAAATATTGATATCTTTAAAATTAGAGTTTAGGTCCTGCCTAGGCGGAAAAAATCGGATTAGGCGGTGTTAGGCGGCATCTAGGCGGCATTAAATCGGTCCAGCGCCTAGAAGCGTCCTAGGAGCCCAAAGTCGAGCAGCAAGCCTAAAAATGAGGCCTAGGCGGAGTTAGGGGGGATTTTTAAAACACTGGTTTTTGGTTTGTTTTGTGCGTTTGGTGATGTTTAATGCTCTGCAATTTGGATGTTGAGGATTCCAGTTTGAAAGAGAGTGAAATTAGGGTTCATATGTTAAGATTTTGGTTAGAAGCTGGGTTATTGCGGAGGGATGAATTAGGGGTTGAAATGGTACTTGGGTGCCCAATATTGTAGCTTTTACTACTTGAATTTTTGGAGTTCTTGTTTTGTGTAGTGTGCTTCGTTGTGGGAGAAGTGGTTACAAGTTAGAGAAACTTTTAAAGCAGACATTTTTGGTGGTTAAATTGGTGATTTCATGATAGTCTTGATTGAGAATAACCAGATTGAAGACAAACACACATGCGAAATCATGGTACATTCTTCCATAGAATGAAATTTCTGTTGGATATGTCTAAGCTTAACTCATGATCTTACATCTGCAACTGTTAGCTCTTAGTTTTTGAAAGAAATGAGTTTTGTTGACTCCTTGATGATGAAGACAAAAAGGACAATTAAATTATTTATGTCTTGGCAAATTACTTATCGGATAATGCAGGATAATCTCTTTAATATTTTAAATATTTGAATATCTTGTTTGACTTTATCTTTAACCTCTTCTATATTTGCTTGGATATGAATATTTTTCTAACAGGATTTGAAAAGCTGATCTTATCATATCATGATCCATCAACGACGGTTATTGAAAACAACAACATATATTCAAAGTAGCTATATCTGCAGAGATCTTTTACAACGGGCAAAGTATTTTTACAAGGATCTCATTTAACTGAGTGCAACGTTCACAAGGGAGAATCAGTGACTATAAATGAAGTAAAGTTGCAGCAGTTCAAATAGAAAAAACACTTCAAACAGATATTGATTCAGCAAGTTCAAAGCCTTGACAGAAGTGTTTCATTCAGCGCTCAAGATCTTCATATTCTACTCAAGCTTTACTTTCTCCCTTATTGTGTTAATTTACTTTATCTATTGTGAGAGATTGATAATTGCTTCAGAGTATTGATATACTCGACATTCGTGTGAGAAAAAGAGAGGCGTAGTTTGTTTATATCAAATTGGGTGGCTAGTATAGTAGTTAGGGAACAAGAGGTATTAGAAGTAAAAGTTAATTCTTTTAAATTGTACTAGGACCCTAAGAGAAAGATATAAATAAAGTTGACGCGTAAATCCTGCGGGTTTAAGAGACCCCTAGGCGGAGAGTAGGTCTATTTAGGGACCGAACTTCGGAACAATTCCTTGTGTCCTTTATTGCTTTTGTTTCTTATATCTGTCCTTATATCGTTTATATTTTACAAGGACTTGACGATCTGTTTCAAGGCTTTGGAAAATCTTATTAAAGCAGCAGTTCTTATTATTCCGCAATTATTTGGCGATTGTTTTCCATACTCTATTCACCCTCTCTAGAGTATTGTATTTTCTATCTCTTGCACTTTCAGAATAGCAATTTCTAACTCGCCTAAATGTATTTTCAGGATACTTGAACCTCAAAATCAAAAGCTACAATGGTGTGATGGTCTCTTTTGACTTGAAAAACTTTCAGCAACAATAGCAAACAAAACAATTTATGCCACATATCTCAACAACTCATCTTTACTAACCAAACTCATCCATCTTTACAACCTGATAATATTATCAGCAAAAATTGACTGAGTCCAGACGGTTAGTCAACCGCCTCAACCAAACTAAGTGTGGCTTATCGGTGAGCGCCAAATAAAGCTTAACAGGCAGTGAAAGATAACAAGAGACGGCTCAAGACGGCCATGTTAGTTAAGCCGACGACGTAATAAAAAGAAAGTTTGTTGTTTAGGTAGCATAGACTCCTAATTCATAAAGGATACTAATTTCCTTGTTCGGCAAGGAAAAGACATTAATTGAGTCCTAATGAGGAACTAACTCCGAAATAAGCGGAGAAGAGCCTGAATAGCCGAATCCTAATGAGATTTGGATTTTCCAAACAAGGGGAGATCAATGCCTGTAAATACCCAATAGCTTAAGGTAAAGAGGTACGATATTCTAAAACTATGGCTTTTACTCTGCAACTCTCACCTCTGAAACTCTTTACTGACTTAGGCATCGGAGAGTCCCCCAAAGGACACCCTCGGTCCTAACCTTTGTGTTTGTAGGTGATCAACGGCGATCGGAGTTGGAGCTTGCGGTGGCTAGAAGAGGATTTTAATTACAAAATCATCACAACCAAATGACAAGAAATTTCTTCTCGGCACATTCTGTAATGTAATGGGAAATTTTCAACCTTCTCCAAAAACACAACTATGCATTTCAGATTTCCAAAATCAGAAAAGACGTCACTAGTCATAAATTACGTTAACGAACATTTTCCCATCACAAATCTACATAATTCAATACACTCAAAACACCACAATATAATAGTAATCACATGTTAGCAGCATTCCCAATCTAAACCAGCTAATTTACAGGGCAAAGTTCAAGCAAAAACATTACACTCTTTAGGTCCGCCTGTCAAATTCCCGGATCCGCCGTTGCCAGCTAGGCCCACCGCCACATCAAAACACAAAACCCTCAGCATCCGCCGGCGAGCCCTCAACCCGCTCACTTTAAACCCGACATCCGCAATCAGCCTCACATTGAACACCAGCCTGCCTCGTGTCTTGTCACTATTGATCGAATCCGCCACTCCGTCGACGTAGGAATCCAGCGCCGACAGAGAGGCCTCCACAGTGGATACATTCTTAGTATCCTGGTAAAACGGCGGGATTCGGGTCTCCGACAAAACCTCCAATTTGTAAAGAATCCAGCAAATTACATCGTCGTAGGAGAGTTTGAGCTTCTTGTTAGGGTTGTAAATCTGAAAGTGGGCGGTCCAGTGGCCGGAGACGCGCTGGGAGGCGGCGGAGAAGTTGAAATTGGAGAGGGAGAGGGCGGTGAGGTGGACTTGGGGGTGGTGGGGGCGGATTACGAGCCAGCAAATGAAGAAAATAACGAAGAAGAGAACCGTGACCACAATTAGGGCGGCAACGATGCGGCGGAGCAGGGTGGCGCGTGGGTTTGGGGGGTAGTAGTAGGCGTGAGAGGGGTAGGTAGGAGGAGGATAGAGAGAGGCGGCGGCAGGGTAGCCGTTGGGGTTTGGGGCGGAGGAGGAAACCGGGTATCCTGTGGCGGGTCGAGAAGGATCCGTCATGAAGGAAAGAAGGGATAATTGAACAAAGGAAGAGTGTAGGGTGAAGGCTATCTTGGAAATCAAAGTAAATTACCTTTGTTTTTTCAACCGTTGATTTATTAGTAGGATAAATCTCAGCCATTATTTAAAAAGCACGCTGTTAACTTGATAGGGTATCAAAAAATCACATCAATGAATTCTTTTGATTTGTTAGCTATATAGATACCAAATTGTAAGTATGTTTCTTTATTTTATATTAGCATTTCTCTCAAAGATTTCATCATCTAGAAGGTTTTTCTTGATTTGTAATAGTGGAATAGTCCCAACATCAAGTCCTTATCTTTCTATGTTCCTTTTGTCACTTCCTAACGCAGTTGCTTTCGTTCCTAACCTCATTTTCACCAAATTAAAGATATAACACTAATGAACCTTTGCACATTTGTGAAATCTTTTCATGTTGGCTTGCATTGGGAACTAGTTGTATCCTTCACCATACTTAACCGATTTCCCTTTGAACTTGACCT
>CAOJBJ014226780.1:0-11524 GCA_948291685.1 Euphorbia celastroides | reverse complement strand
CCAAACACATCTCAAGATGAGAAAAAAGAACAAATCGGGAAGGAAGAAAAAAAGAGTAAAAGAAACGGCATGTAGAGTCAAACCTGTACCTTGATTCTGGGGATGTCATGCCCTGATGAGCATCTTCCTTCTGCAATTACACGAAAACCAGAAAATCTATTATTATGTGTAATTATGTATTATATTGCACCAACAAAAACAAATCAAACCAACAAAAGATGTGATTTCATGAAGTACCTTGGGAACAGCAACCGATGAAAATTGGGGCAAATTTATCTCGCCAAAATAACCTCTATGTTGTGAACTTTCCACCTCACGCTCAAACCTAACAGTCCTAGGTTCATAATTAAAATCCTTCCATTCCCTAAGTCAATGTAGCTTTCATATCAATAGCAAAAAAAAAAATCGAGGAAACACATGGAATATTTAGGCAAAAAAAAAAAGAATCGAGGAAACACATGGAATATTTAGGCCAACATAAAGAGAAAGCGATAATGTAACTATCAAAGAGTTCACTCATCAAACAAAGTAATACCAACTGACCTTAAGAACGTAATAGATGAATATAAATGCTGAATTTCGGAAAAATCAAGAGAATCTGTCTCTTCCTCTCCGCAGAGCTTAGAAATTGCTTCTATTGCATCAAAATGATTCTCCACAGATACATCAAAAAGTGAAACCCTGAATGTGCAATCTCTCTGTCCAAATTCTTCTTCTCCTGCAGACATTTTATTCCTCACTGCCTGCTTGATTGAAGAGAGAGATGCCATTCAAAAATATTTTATCAGTAGAATATGCAAAGAAATTCGAAAGCAGTAATTAAAGCGGCAATTTGAATCACTCAGTTGTAGTTATATACTCCAGTTATTCTACCTAATGTTATTTCTTGGCCCTCTGTTGCTACATGGAGTTAAGACCAAAATTGTCCGAGTCTTGGAAAAGGATATATTTCATATATTAAAGACAGATGTGGATTCAAGTAAAATAAATTTCAGCCGATGGCTCCTAAGCAAAATTACAAACACCTAATACAAATGAACTAATCTTTCTATACATACAACTGTTCCTTAAAAGTTTGTTCCTTCTTGGATATAGAAATAAAGACAAACACTTATAACATCAATACTGAAAACCACTTCAAATGTGTTGCTGCTGAACTAAAATCAGAAACCAAAATTGGTCCTCCAACATAAATTTACGCCAACTTTAAGCTAAATAGCGAGGATTCAATGCGTTGGTTTATAAATAATCAAAGGCTTCAGTGAATTCGTCCCAATAATTGGTAATTAGATTAGGGGTATGAAATTTCAATTGAAAAACTAACCTAAACAAATCCAGTGAGGAGCGGCGAAGGCGACAGCGACAGCAACGATACTCGGTTCAGGTTGCAGGCCTCAGCAACGAAGAATGGCAGGTAGTGCAGAGTCAGAATGGCAGCGACGATACTCGGAGAACAGAGTTTTTTGTTATGGTTAAAGGGAAGGAGAACAGAGTTTGAACTTTGAATTGATGAAAGGGGGAATGAGAATAGATAGGTCAAACTGTACTTCCATTGGATTTGTATTATCTCATACGATTTTTTTAAGAAATGATTTTTTAACATATCATATGAATTTTATTTGTTTACCATTTTATTATCAAAATTGATTGTACTGATAAGTAATCAAATACTTCTTGTTTACTTATTCTAGTTCTGATGGCTCAATTTTTTCAGTACCATGCTTTGTTATATTTTAATATAATTTCAGTTGAATTAAAAATATATAAATAAATGTGTTGCTGGCAGATAATTATAACTTTGTTTAACTTTGTTTTAAGTTTAATTTGGCACAACTGCTGAAATGATGATAATTGTGAATTGTTAACTCACTTAAAATGTTTCGATCACACAGAAAAAAAATTGAATCTCGCTACGGGAAGATTTTATATGTCTCCAAAATACCACCAAATCTCAAACATTGTGATATGGGTGTATTACAATATATATAAGAGTTGTTTTATGGGGTTTAGAAGTTAGATATCAGTTAGGAATATTTGACGATAAATTTTGTTTATCTGTATTTAAAATAATAATAAATTACAATTATCAATGTCATTTGATAACAACCATAAGAGATGTCACAAAAAGCCATGAATTAGTTTTCAGGGCGGAATCATTGTAATGACTTGATGAATCTACTCATAGACCTTATTTGCTCTATGGATTTTTTATTGTTTAACTTTAACATATGGTGTTCAATCATATCCTACCATATAACAAACATATAACTAAATATAAAATTTTGAAAAAACGTGTAATGAACCAAGCGCAAAGAAGTATGCGCTAAAGGCTTACATTATTTTCAAAAGAATATAATTACAAAAGAACCATCTAGACTTGAAGGCTACACCGCATTTCCAAAATCCAATCATCAGTTTCGACTTTCTGCCTTTCAAATCTATTACGAAATCTCCAAATTCGGTTGCAAACTCATCGAATTCCTCTATAATTCGCTTTCAATTCCATGAAGGATTCCGCAATTTCGGAAATCCCCTTACAATGACCAACACTCTCATACCGAAATCAGAGGCAGGCGGCGGCGCTCTTGCCTCGCCGACGTCCTCCCGCTCCGTCACCCAAACGGTCAATGGCTCCCATCGATTTGTGATCCAGGGCTATTCACTTGCCAAGGGTATGGGCGTCGGCAAGCACATTGCCAGCGACAATTTCACGGTCGGAGGGTACCAATGGGCGATATATTTCTATCCCGACGGCAAGAATCCGGAGGATAATTCCGCTTATGTCTCGGTTTTCATCGCGCTTGCTAGTGAGGGCACTGATGTTAGAGCGCTGTTTGAGCTCACCCTGCTTGATCAGAGTGGAAACGGGAAGCATAAGGTTCATAGCCATTTTGATCGCTCGCTCGAGAGTGGACCTTACACGCTTAAGTATCGTGGTAGCATGTGGTAATTTTCTTCTCTATTTGATGTTATGAAATTATGTTCGTTGATAAATAAACGCTGACTTTCTTTATTCTTGTACAATACTTGTTTGATCATTGTGTTTTACATTGGCAGCATGCCATTTGAACCATTACTTATCACTCTTCTTGATAATTGAATATCATGAATTGGATTTTGTTATATAGCTTGGGAATTGTGTCTGTTGGTATTTTGAACATAACTTGCATAGTTTCTGTAATTCACAAAAGAGTGTGGACAAGTGTTTGCAGCTATTCACAATTGCACTTGAAAATAGCATCACAATTATTGATGTCAACGTGGAGAAAATGAGTGAATTTGTGAGTTCAGACCAGTAATTGATATTTTGGTATTTGAAGTAGAAACTTAATAGATAAGAGTATCATTTTTCCGTGGAAAAGTTAATATTCTAATGGTCTTGTTATAAAGATTGGATGAGAATTTATCACTTACGATTTGTTTTCTTAGTTCTCCTTTTGACATAATGTGAAGTGCTTGAATCTTTTTCTTGTGTGCCCATTTTTAACTCATTCATGCATGAATTTGCTGTACATTATCTTAACTTTATTCAATTATTGCATTTATATAAGTTAAGCTTAGGATTTTTCTCCTTCTATCTCTCAAATTCAGAGCTGTAATAAGTATAAGTATGCATGAAGGCGGAAGGCCTGATGCTGAATCTTGGTGACATTACAATTTGTTACATTTGACTTTTTCCAATTTTTTCTTGAGTTTAACATGAGCATAACAAACCTTTCTGCATATTAATATATTAAAGATCTACATGCATTATGAACCTTTAGTGATCATTTTTTGAATTGCTGGTTGTGGCCAATGTCACTGTGAATGACCAATCTTCTTAGAAACTACTTTGAAGAAAAGGATTTCTGAAATGTACTTTTTGGAATGAGGATCAAGCAAATCATTTACCACATGTAGTGGAGGATCATAGATGAGATGGACAAATGCACGATCTCAAATTCCTCCAGATGAGCATCATGGTGGGGACTAGAAAATTAATGCATGATGTCCATCAAAAAAATTCTAGTACAGGAACGCATGGTATTGAGATTAGCTTAAACATGGGTATACTGATGTTACAGATTCATACTTTCAAACATAAATTGTAGTTTGATAAAAGGTTTGAGCTATATGTTTCATTCGGACAGCTGTTTTTTTTCTGATACATGTACCACATTTTTTTTCTTGAATAAATTGTTGTTTAGGTTTGATTGAGAATGTTAGCAGACTATAGACTGAAAATTTTGTAACAGGGAATTGTACTTAGATATCTCATGTATAAATTCTTTGCTTAGGTACGGCGTTTTTCGTCAAAGTTTTGCTTATTCTTTCCATACATCACGAATTCGTTGAGTTTGAAAAAAAACGGAGCTTAATGTTTGTCTCTCTCAATATATGTATGTTGAAGTCTATTTGGCAGTTGAGACAACCCGATTGGTTATTATAATCGAGAAAATTATGCTTAGGTTTGAGCCTTGGTGTGAGTGAGTTGCTTCCTTTCCTGTTTGCATGTTAGATTGTTAGTCATCCTTTTTCAGAGGTCTCACTTGATTCTTTTTCCATGGTCCCCCCCCTCCCCTCCCCTTTTCATTGTACGAGGTGCAGCTTCGCAGAATAATGTTAGGCATAGTTTTCAAAGATGTGAGTGAGGATGAAAGGATATATAATATGTGAGCTTTCTCATTAAGCTGAGGACATTGAAGTGTTAGGGGTAATTTGTATTTGCATGCATTAAGGTCAACTCAACTGTCCCTTGGTTAAATGTTATAAAAGTTAAAAAAGGATATTGATTGAAGTGGAGAAAAGAGAAAGGCGTATGCATAGTCTTTAAAAAGGACTTTGCTTCTGAATTCCTTTCTTCTCTCAATTTTAAATAAATATAATGGTTATGATTTAAATTGATTAAGAAGAAAGTTGATTTTTCCTGAAATATCTAAATAAAGGACTATGCTTTTTGTTACATTAGGTTGGTTATGCAAGATATATGGCCAAATTTTTCATTGATAACTGAACTGGATTATTTGCCACTAAACTAAATGGACAAAATGGAAGAATTTGATAAGTTTCTTAAAACATTTTGGGATTTTCGTGGCTATTTATTGATATTGTTTTCCCTGTGGGAGTCTGAGGATGAAGCATCTGATGAATGCTTATTATAGCTTTAAGCCTGTTACAGTTGACCTCTTGGCAATGGAGTCATTTAGTGGGAGAATATTTGTCTTGGGGTGACATTCAATTCTGTCTTTTATACATGGAAAATGTACTGAATGTATGTAATCGGATTATTTGGTGTGAGTAGCGGAGCAATTGAGTTGGGACTTTGGGATATCATGAGATTATTGCCACCGCTTTTTCACAGTTTCATCATTTGTCTTAAATTAATATAAAACTCAAAATGTTAAATAACTTCTGTATTTGATGTGTGTATTTGTGGGTGGGCGTGTGTGATTCATGTGGGGTTTCGTTATCTCGTTTTACAAATAAATTTGTATGCTTTCAGGAAGTTTTATGAGAAACTGCGAAGCCTTTATTATTTTGTGTTAGTGCCAATTGTCTTCTGATGTGGATAATTTCTTTTTGTTCAGGGGTTACAAGAGATTTTTTAGACGAGCTATGCTTGAAACATCTGACTACCTCAAGAATGATTGCTTGAAAATCAATTGTACTGTTGGAGTGGTTGTTTCAGCAATAGATTGTTCGCGATTACACTCAATTCAGGTTCCAGAGTCTGATATAGGAGCACATTTTGGCATGCTGCTTGAAAATATGGAAGGTTCAGATGTTACTTTTGATGTGGCAGGGGAAAAGATTCGTGCTCATAAGCTGGTTTTGGCAGCACGGTCACCTTTCTTTCGATATAAATTTTTTGATGGCAAAGACGAAGATGAACTAGAGGTTCATATTACTGATCTTGAGCCCGAGGTTTTCAAGGTGACTAGTTTCTTTTCCTATGCTGTTTGGTCTTTTATGGTATGACTTGCAATGCTTATTGTCTTGATGTTTGATATTTGGTAATTTCTATTGGATTGTTCTGTTATATAGGCTATGTTGCATTTCATGTACTGGGACACTCTCACTGAAGAAGTGGACAAGGATAAGTCTAGCTCGTCTTGTGTCTCAATATCTGAGACATTAACTGCAAAGCTGTTAGCAGCTGCAGACAAGTATGGTCTGAACCGGCTTAGATTGTTGTGCGAGTCACATCTCTGCAAGGATATATCTGTGGACTCTGTGGCCCACATTTTGGCTTTGGCTGACAGTCATCATTCAGCAGAGTTAAAGACCGTTTGCTTAAGATTTGCTGCTGAAAATTTAGCAGGTAATGCTCAATCTATCTATTTCATATGTCTGTCATAATGATATATATGTACTCTTACGAGACTAAACATTGATATTTGTGCATTAAACTGTGCATTTTTTTGATAATGTGTATGCAAATTTGAGTCAATGCGGCTCCACAGGTGCCCTACTATATATGTTATGTCAATTAAGATCCACTTTTTTTTTTTTTTTTTGGCTTGGCAAGCTATGCTAGGTTGCCAGCAAGGGAGAAACCAATATTAGAAGCGTATTGCAAAATGCTGTACTTGATTCAAAACAACGAATCAACCTGAAAACTGATTCATTTGCTTTCTATTAATTTCAGGCCTAAGCCTGTTGTTCCTTTCACCCCTTTGTTGGAATCTTAAATCAATTCATTTTATGTAGAAGATTTATAAACTTTGTACATAAAATGAATTGAATTAAATGACTTCAAGATTGTTAATTCCAAACACACTTGAGCATTTTGGAGTTATATTTTATGAACTCTTCAACTTTTGGATTCTTTATCTAAAGTCATATATGTCCTGCAGATAAAAATTTCAGGACTTGTTGCCATTTCTTAACGTTACTTAGGAGGTTTCTTACAGTTATTAAATAAAGAACTTTAAGTATCAACCAGGGTCATCTAATTGACGAGAGGGATTAAGAACAATCACATTAGGCAAAATGCCATAACAATCACATGAGCGCTTGATTATTTTTCATTGTTGCTGTTTTAGTTGCGATTGCGTACTTTATGTTTCTGTTTGAGCTGACACTATTTTCTGGGTAGCGCCGACCAACAAATGACTAATGAGGAGTGTGACTTTAATTCCAACAACCAAAAATTGGGATGTCACATAGATAGGCATTTTGTTCTCTGCAAGTGATTCCGCCCAATGTCAGTAGCAGGCCATGCCACTGCTACCCTTGTAATAAGGGTGAATGCATCATTAGATCCCCCATCTTGTCCCAAAAAACATTTTAGGTCCCCAACCTTTTCGAAAGACCCCGCAAGTCCCTCAATTCGTGAAAAGTGTACCTCTCAAGTCCCTGACGCTGATGTGGCTGCTGACATGGAAGGTTTGACTTTTTTGGGAGAGTGGCTGACTGCTCCGGCGATATACTTTTCCGGTGATGGAATTCCGGCGATATACTTTTTCGGTGACAGAATTTCGGCGGTGAACTGTTTCGGCAACAACAGCATAACTCCGGCGACGGCGACAAAATTTACCAGTGACAGAATTTTCCGGCAACAGATGGTGTGGCGCGCGAGTGGCATAAGGGTGAGCAAATTCGGATTGGATTGAACCGAATTATCGGAATTGGTTCAACCAAAGAACCGAATTATATTATAAATTTTTTCAAATTTTTTTATTTGATTGTAATTTTACAAAATATCGAATTTTCATTATAAAATCTATGGTAATACCCGACTAAACTTAGGTTTGTTTTGGATTCTATTATAGTTTATAATAAAATTTGGTTCTTTGGTTGAACCAATTTGGATAATTCGGTTCAATCCGATCTGAATTTGCACACACCTGTGGCACACTCTTTTGGGTGAGAGTGGTTTTATGCGTCTGAGAGACTTAGAGGTGCACTTTTTAAAGATGAGGGACCTACGGGGTCTTCCAAAAAGGTGGGGGACCTGAACGGTTTTTTGAGGAAATGTGAGGGACCTAATGATGCATTCAGCGTTGTAATAACCACAACATCTGTAACTCTCTTATGTTTAACTGTGGCTTATAATCTGAGAAACATTGTTGGTTGGGGTTGCAGCTGTGATGCAATCAGACGGATTTGAGTACCTGAAGGAGAACCGGCCGTCCCTTCAATCAGAGCTGCTAAAGACAGTGGCGGGTTGTGAGGAGGAATGCAGTAGCGGTGGTGGAAAGTCACAGAGCGTCTGGGGACAACTTTCTGACGGTGGCGATACTAATGGCAGGAGGGTCAGACAGAGAACTTAGCCACTTTTTCCTTGTTTCTTTAAAAAAAATAAAGAACCAGGAGTTTTTAAATGTAGTTATAGGTTGTGATTGTCTGTTGTTAGAAGTCATGAACTGTTTTGACTGCTAGTAGTTCTTCGTGGTGTCTTTATTGTTTTTTTTCTGCTCCATTGTAATGCTAACAAATTTCTACTTCTTAAATGTGGAAAATTGCTTATTTTCTTTTATTTCGTGCCTCTATTATTTCTCCCTCTACTGGGTTTTTCATTTGAGTAACTTGGAGGGAGTCACTGTCTAGTTTCAATTGATTTGTCAGAGGAAGTAAATTGAAAATATGATAAGCTTATATGAAGATTATATTCAGGTTTTTCAAGAAACTAAAATATGAACGTATAATATGATTCTTTTACATCATCAAGTTTTATTTTCTTAATTAATTTTTTTCTTTCGTCATATATAGTAGTGGATGTAGTTTGCCCTAATTTTATTCCACAATAGAAAATGAATTTCAAATAGTCATTCATTACCAACAATAAAACAATCTTTTAAGTTCTGAATTAAAGCCATATTGTAATAATAATGCAAATAAACAGTTGGGAGAAGGAAAAAGAGGTCTAAAATGTAAAAATAACTAAATAACAATACAAAAAAGAAGTTAAGGTTTTCTAATCAGCGGGTTTCTTTAGAAAAAAAAATATTTTTTCTAATGTTGAGAGATAATCGTTGTTATAAAAATTCAAAAAACAAAGGACGGTTTCCTATTCCGAGTCAAAATAGACTAGAAATATATTATTAGGATTAGTTCTTTGTCCCCAAGTAATTCTCCGCGTCTTATTGTGCATATAAATATCCTTGATTGATTAAGCAATTTCAGCTTATAAGAAACAATAATGGCCTCAACACAAATCTCTCTCTTGACGAATTCTAAGATTTTTTGCAAGTGTACCCACTGTAACCAGTTACGCAAGCTAGTTTTTTCTGACACTTTCATGTAAAGTTTTCCACTTCTTTGCACGCCTCTTATTTCTACGTTCAATTGTTACTGACTCGAGAGATTAAATGTGAATTTCTATTATATCTTTTTCCATTCTTTTCATGAAAAATATTAATGTTATTTCACTCTGATACTACTTCGCAAACCAATCAATATTTGTATTTTTAAATAAACGTACAAGTTAATTCTCTGACTTGATTTTGGCTGCATGTTGATGTTTTTATTTTTGTTGTAACACAGATGTTGCTCCTTTTGCGGGAAAGTGATATGTGAGGTTCGAATTGCAAAGAAAATTCAACTTTGCAAATTCAAGCGGAAAAGGAACCAAACTCAAAGGAAACATGGATGACATTCTTTAATGGTAGTAGATTGAAGTTGAAGACAAACAAAGTTCTTGTGTAGTCCTTTAATAAGAGTGAATTATTTTGTCTGAAAGACCGAAACAATTGAAGTATAAAAAATAGTAATTGTTTCATTCATTCAATTACGATTCCGGACTTAGAATTTTAGGGGCAAAAGCAAGCCTGGTTTTACTTTTCTAATGGTAAGTTAGCTGTATAGTTCATCTAACTACTAATTTAAAATGATTTTATATATATTTTTTAGAAAAACTTTATTAGTTCATTATTAATTAGTGACGTCTTAAATTAAGACCTGTACACTTGCTCCTAGACGCTTATTTACTAATGTCTCAGATAATCCTCTTAATTTGTAAAATTATAATTTTCCTTTGTGAACTTTAAAAATGTATTCATCTGTACTTTAAACACCACATGTCAATTTCTAGTTGACTTGTCTTTTCAAAAATGTAAATAAAAAATTTTAAAGTTGAAGATGATAAATTGGCTCACAAATATAAACTGATGGAGTTGTTGGGAAATTCATTGTAGAAAAAAGTTGATACTTCCCGATAATATTTATAAGTATTTATAGGTATATACTTACTTATTCACCAAGAATAATAATTGCATAATAAAATACAAATAGGAATCTAAAACATCTTCAATACCTTGTGAATTCTATACATGTGTATCATGTGGAATAGACATTCATTTTGATGATGGGGCAATAGATTTAGAAATGGACAATGTGTATTTATAAGACAACAATAGTAGATTGTCTATTTGGTTGTCAACTTCTAATTAATATATAAAATATTTGTTCAATTGTCTACATCTAGACAATCAAATAGACATTGTCTATAATTAATGATGCCGCATAAGATATAGAAGATGTGTTAGACAAGTTGTTAAAGATGAATTATTAAATTTAATGTTCATTCCTTCCTGTTGTCAAGACAATTAGTGGAATTAACAAACTATTGAAAATGGTCTAATCAATACAAATTTGTAACCGCATTTGCATTTGCTTGTTGAGTACAATGCTTGCATGATCCCGGAGATTAATTTACGACAATTTTTTTGCCTAATACAAAAAAAATCAAAATTCATAATATTTGAACATTTAAAAGCTGAATTGTTATTCACCACCCACTTTTACTAAGCACAACCAGTTTTTGGACCATTTTACCCTTATCCTATCTTAAGCACTTAACTCCACCAATTGGATAGAGTCTAAATGGTACATCCCAAAGGGATGGGGAGAACCCAGGTTCGATCCTGGGCTCCTACTGATTGCTTCTAAAAAAACTTAACCCTCTTCCTCTCCCTCGTTTCAATTCAATCTATCATCAAATTGAGCGCGGTTCACTTCAATGGACGTCAAAAAGAAGTAAAAAAATGACTAAGGTAACAATGAAACCTCTCAAATTGAGTTGTTTCTGTCGAAGTGCACCACTGGAATTGCCGTTGGTGCAATGAAGCATCGGTTGGAGAAACCGATGCCACCATTGCACCAGCGGCAATTTCAATCACCAGTGCACTAGTGGAATCGATTTCCCCAACCGATTTTGCTGGGAAGCAACGGCCAGCTTTAGAATCATCCTGCTCAAGATCGGGATCAAACATCTAGTTCGAATGATTACCATCCTATAGACGATGATATCAGATTAGATTCATCTAGGTCCGCTGCGATGGAGGACGAGCCACAACATAAAATATATTTGCCATAACTTCTTTTTTTGCCCTTATATAATTTTAAAATAAATAAATGTTCACTTATAAATCAAATAAGATTTCTCTTAAATTTATTTTATTTTTATAAAATAGATAAATATAAACTAAATATATTCTATATATACTTCTTAAAATTTAATTTGATGTTGCGTAATCTGTTAAATTCATTAATAATAATTTTATTTAAAAAGTAATAAACTTTAAATAAACAAGTTGTGTGT
>CAOJBJ014222931.1:0-12515 GCA_948291685.1 Euphorbia celastroides | reverse complement strand
TATACCATAAGGGGGCTTAGAGCTAATAGAACTCAAAACAAGCTTCAGGAAATATGACGGATGAAATAAACTCAAACATCGAGTTACAATAACTTGTTTTATTTTTTTTAATAGCTCATTTCTTTTTTTCTTTTTTTTTTTTTTTTTGAGTAATAATAGCTCATTTCTTGTAATTTTTGAGATTCAATGTCTAGCTTGCTAAGGGTAAATTGAAATGGAGGAGACACTTCCTCGTTATATCACATAATATATATGCATATGAGTTAAAAGATTGAATATGTGGAAATTAGAGAGTTAAACACAAAGACATTAAACTTTGCATCTTAAATCTTCTTCATCATATTAGAGGCTTATAGGAACTAAAGCATTTTAATAGTTGATGTGAACTAATGGTATTTTTAGGTTTCTTCAGACAAGCAAACTCCTACAAAAATATAAGCATTCATTTCTGCAAATTACAAAAATAGTTTTTGTACTTGAAACAATTAGTTCATGGATTTAGTTGTACAGAACAGAAAAAGGTTCACAAACTTAAAATCTTGCAAAAAAAAGATAAAAGAAAAAATAAATTAATCAAAATTAGCAATATACCTGTGTTTGCGGTTGTTGTGCTGTTGAAGATGAATTATGCATAGAGTTTATAGCTCAAGAGTTGAATAAATGGAGAAGAAAAAACGCATAAAATGGAGAAAACAAGAAACGCAAAGAAAGATTAGAGAAAATTTGAGGTAAGAATGATTTTCTTCTTTCGGACTTTAAAGCCTTGTTATTTATAATAAGAGAGAACCATCGAAATTAAGAATAATTGTTACATGATCATTTGCACTCTAACCCTTCCATCCAAAAAATGGCTTCTCTTTCTTTTTTTCTCACAACTGAATTAAGAGAGAAATAAGACAAAATAGTGTAAATGGTGCTGTCATTCTAAAATACCACTTATATTTGATGTTTTCCCAATGTGGATTTTGCTTTAATGAATACCTTTTCTTTTGTTTTTCCGTATACAGTAATTATTGATTATTATGTTCAATTATGAAATATGAACGAAAGACTTTATATGTGGGAAAATATTCTACTAAAATATTGTGCGATTATAATATTATTTTGACTACTACTTTATAATTTTCCTTTTTGACTCTTTATTTACGTACTCTGATCTTTTGTTTTTAACTGAATTAAATTTTTAAAGAGGTTGATCGTTAATTCTTTTTGTCCACATCGTTGGTTTCTTAGTTGCACAAAACAATCTAACAAATGACACGTTGAAATAACAAAATATTTAAAAATAAAGGCTTGAGAAATTGATCTGAGATCTAAAAAGGTAAGATGTTTACCTCATCAGGACTGAATTGCAGAAGCATTGCAATTACTTTGGGTTTTCAACTCTCTCTTTTTTCGTAAAATATAAATTAATTTTGTGTTTACAATAATGTTTGCTTTTTTAATTCACTTCCACTGGTTAGCATTTAGCAAGTGATCTATTAAATGTTACACTCTCTCCATTCATTTTAAATACGTATTTAAATTATTTTTTTGAAAAACTCCTGAAAGAATTATGCATTCCTCCGATAAAAAAAGGGAGAGCCAAAATTTCGGGACAGAATCCCAATCTTTTTTCCCCAATTACCTACAAAACACTCCCCCATTTTTACCGTTAAAAGAAATGAATATACTTAGTCATGGTATACAGAACTACCTCAAACAGAGAGCAAAGGCACAAACTACCTCAAACCAACAAAGCAATTGGAAATGACAAAAAAAAAAGACAACACATATCACGTGGCTGCCAGCAGAAGGGATTGTTCTTGAAGGATCTCCACAACCAAGAATGAAAGCCCAGGGCCCTTATGCTTGAACACGTACTAAATTATACCGGCCAAATGCATCAGTTGGTTCCTCAAGTTGGCACTGAAAGCCTAATGCCAAACCCAAATTTCAAAGGTGACGCTTTGCTCCTTCAAGTTAGTAAATTTGTATAATTTAAGCACTTCTGTTTGACTCGCCCACTCTCACACAAATAGTGTAATGTACTCCTGCTGACATGGCATGAGGGGTAAAATCTTGAAAATTCAGTCCAATAAAATGGTTACACGTGGCATAAAAATATATGAAAATTGATATCTATAACCAAAAATTGAAAGGTTTACCATATTTATACCCTAATTACTCCTTTAACATTCCATAACTAAACCCAATAATCAAAATATTATATTTGTATTATTTTTACTAGAAAAAATTCCAGAAATTTTTCATTCATGTTTCATAACTAAACCCAATTATCAACAAGAGTAAATAATAAATACCTCTTTATATGGAAAGACAAAAGAAAAGGTGTTCATTAAAGAAAAATCCAAATTGGGCTAACATCCAATTTAAGAGGTGTTTTTCAGTAGGTAGAACAATTTACACTATTTTTTTTTCTTGTTTGTTTAGTTGTAGAAAAGAAAAGAAAGAGAAGCAATTTTTGTATGGAAGCCAACTCACGTCTCAATTGAAATTAATTTTTGATAGTGGTTAAAGTGAAAATGTAAAAGCGCTGTAGAGTTCATGTAATTTTAAAATACGTATCAGAACAATTATTCTTAATTTTGAAAAAAAAAACAGAAAATTGAAACCCTTAAAGGTATTTAACATTTTTAGTGAAAGTGTTCAGCACGTGATTCTTTTAACATATTAATCTATTTCAAACGTAACAATGCTTAAAGATCCAAAAAAATATTCTAACTAGATTAAAAGCTAACTTATTAGGTCTTTAATTATTGCTGAAGGGTTAGAGTGAAAATGTAAAAGTTTTCTATAGTTCATTGCATCTGTGATGTTCGAATTTTAGGGTTTGAAAGGAAGAGAAGAAAAAAGTTGGGCATTTCGGAAATTTCTCTTAGCCATGGAATTTTTGACGGGTTCAAAAAAATTCTCGATTTTTTTGCAACTCAAATAACTCGTACCCCTTTAATTAAAGAATGATCTAAACTATATGATATTTTCTTAATTACCATTTAAAATATAAAAGAGAGACAATTTCTTTTTTCCAAAGAGAATATTTGAAAAACTGAAAATATGTTTAGTTTACAATTTTCATTTTCTATGTTTTTCTTCTAACTTTAATGTTCATGCTCGTTAAAATAAAAACATATGGAAAAAAATTCCATCATAAATGAATAATAATAAAAAAAATACAATTACAGTTAATAATTTTGTAACAAAAACTTAGTAATAAAGTTATCATCACACATTATATTTTATTGTTTTGTTGTTCTACTATTAGCTTGTTCTATTTTGACACATATAAATTGAAAATTTTCTTTACCTTGTGTTTTATCTCTCAACCAAATTTACACTTAAAGAAAATACAGTACCAAAAAATTAGAATTCTAATTGATAAATCATTCAAAAAGAAAAAAAATCATAATACTAAAATTAATGATAAAAATAAATAATCAACAACAGAATTATATTTCACTCCCATAAATGCCATGAAAGGAAAAAAAATAATTTATAAAATAAAAAAAAATTGAAATTAAATTTATTTTAAATTCAATTGAATAAAAAATGCCTGACAAATATTTCTCAAAGAAAAAGAATATTTGACAAATTCACAAAAGAAAAGTGGGTCAATCAATGTCTCCGTGTTAATGATTTGGAAAACGTCTTTATTGTGTTTTCCACCTTCCGTTATAATTTAAGAAAATGGAAAGTCACGATTTTCCTTTTTCAATTTTGGAAAATTATTTAACTAAATATTAAATTTCAATATTTTATTTTCTTGAAAAAATTTTCTAGAAAACAGGTATAAATTCCTACAGCTAAACATGCAGGGCCTGTTTTGTTGGGGACATGTTTTCTGAAAAAATTTTCTTAGAAAAATGGAAAACGTAAATTAGTGTTTAGTTGCACTAGTTTTCTGAAAAAGGGGTTAGAAAACAGATTTCTAAAGCATAAGCCGTTGCTTTAATAAGTGAAAACTAGTTTGAGATGTTTTCAAAATTGTGCACGGAGGTTCCCACAATTCACATCAACGGAACTGCATTTCGAAACCCACCACCAACAATTTTTTTTTTATTTTTACTTTTATCTCATTAAGGGGAATTAATTCTTCCGCTTTTTCATGTACCAATCTATATGTCAATAAATTTTCGTTTTTCATGCATTGACAATTAGTTTGAATTTATAATTCATATATGACTATTAATTATAAAGTGCCTAGTATAAATAAATACTATTTCTAAGTATTATTTCACAATTCCAAGCATGAAATAAAATTTAATGTGTCTATATTAAAATTTGAAAACAAACTGGTGGGTAGTTTTCATTTATGTTATTATAAAAAAGTGAATCATATTTTTGTTCTTGCCAATGGATCTGAATTTAGTATGAAAATGACAGCAATTATGTATTAACAACATTTCAATTCCAACATAAAATTATAAGTAAAAAAGAATTGACATGAAACTGTTCTATGTTTAAAGAAAAAAAATAGAAAATGAAAAAGTGGGGCTGTTTAGGTTTGGAAAACAGAAGGTGTTTTCCAGAAAAATTTTCAAAGCAAAATAGAAAAAGAAATTTGTTGTTTAGTTATAAAAATTTTCAAAATGGATATCACGGAACCGTTTCCTAACCACTTTTTGTAGTTTTCCACGAGGAAAAAACACGGAGCTCCTCAGAGACGTCAACGTATATAATTACTTGAAATAAATATTTTTTTAATTAAATCAACAACATTAAAAGTGAAATGCATATGACTTGTTTCTGCATGTATTTTAAATAAAAATATTTTTCTTTTATATAATTACTTATTTTTCTATTTTTCATATGAATATTAGTTATATTTTTTTTATTAAAAGTAGACAACTTTAAAAATTCTTTGTAATAAGCTCGCCTAAAATTGATTTTTTACATACTACATATTTAAGTTCTAATTAATATCCTTAACTTGCTTATATATTTTACAAAATCTTTGTAATCTCTACTACAACTCTTATATTGTTTGAAAATTAAAAAAAAATAAAATGTAGAAGGAAAAAAGAAAATGAGACAACAAATTTTGAGATGAAGTAAATATCTTTTCAAGTTTCTAGTTTTCGATTTGAAAAAAAAATTAGAAAACTCAGAAAAGGAAAAGAAAATTAGAAAATGGAAATGGAAAAGGTTTTCTACAACTAAACACACAATGAACATGTTTTCTATTTCCAATTTTCTAAAATAGAAAACTACAAATTAAAAAATTCGGAAACAAAATAAAAAAACGGAAAAATGAAAATGAAAACCGTTTTCAGTAACTAAACAAGTAACTTTCTTAGCAGAAGTGTTCAACACAAGGTATTAAGATTCTTTCGGGGTTTCTTTTACAAGTAATCAGGATTGAAGGTTGAAAGAGATGAAAAACTATGTTGCAACCCTCTTTCAAAGCTCTCGAGCCACCAGAAGAATTTTTCTTTTTTTCTCTTAATTGTATTGCTTTAATTATTTTTCTCCGTTCAGTTCAATTTATGTTAATTTAGCTGATTTCAATTCATTAAATTCAATTTATTTCCATTAAATTCAATATAGTTAAGTAAATGTCAGTTCAGTTTAGTTCCACTTCAATTAAGTGTAATTTTTTTTGGTACAATTGTAATATTAATCCAATTGTTCTATTATATTTTCTTTCCCTTATATCTTCTGTATCTATATTGACAAATTTTTCTTATTTTTCTCAAACTTCTACACATCTATGAGAGGTCAATAAAACAACAAGACGTTGGTGTCAAAACACCAAAATCATTTTAACAAATGTGATATACATTCATAACACATGTATCGCATATGTCTAATAAATTTCTAACATATTTTTCCAAGAGATATCTACTAAATATGTATTAGACATCAATAAAGCTATAAGAAAACAGAATCCACACACCTGAAAAATTCTGATTAATGTGCAGTACATTTAAAAAAAAAAGATGTATAATATGTCTATTAGATGTCTAACAGATATTTAAAATGTACTTTTATGAACTATTAGATATCTATTGTAAAAATCTATTGAAGATTAATAAAACTACAAGAAATAGGAACCAAAAAACCATATACATTCCTAACTAATTTCTTGTGCATATTTAACATATTTCTAATTTAATTCTAATAGAATTGTAATATGTAGAAACTATAAAACATATCTCTAATAGATATCTTATACAGATCTATCGAATTGTGAAAGAAAAAACTATAAAAAAAATCAAGATTAATATAATATCACAGAACTTGTTTTGTTGAAAAAAACGAACAAGACAATTGCAGAAGTCACGGAAAAAATAAAGTAAAAAGTACACATTGAAGAGAATAACGTAAATGCATAGAAACGAGCATTCAAATGAAGAGTTTTGAAAAGCATTTTGTTAGGCACTTCCTTGTTTTGAAAATAGTAGACAAACTTAGAAAATCATATATAAAGTGGATAGTACACACAGAACCCATCACTGAAGCCCATTTCCATTTGGGCTCACGATAGAGCAAGCAAGTGTAGACCATAAGCATATTGACGGTGACCAAAGTGGAGGCATTGTTGATATTAAGTTTGAAGAAAATGTCAGATTTATGCCTTTATATATTGTAAGTTTACTCCTTAGCAAATCAACATTGGGGCTCTGCAGTAGTATATGGTTACTTATTCCTTATTAACATTCTAACTAACCACTAGATTTAGTCTAATGACCACAACACTTTGTTAGGAAATCCAACAAGTGTAAGGTTGTGGGTTAAAGCCCTACAATCAACAATTTAACCAAAATGTCTCCTTATTACTAAAAAAAAACATTCTAACTATTGCTATGCAATTTATACTTACTAGAATATGTGTATATTATCAGTGATGAAGTTTATCGGTATATTGTTAATTTTCTGGATTTTGGCGTGCTTCATGATGCTTTATTCCATACTAATTTGGTGCTTATTTCAAATCTAGTGAAAATATCAGACTATAGGCCAACTGTCCTATATAATTTTTTATATCGAACTATAGCGAAAGTCCTAGCCAATAGGTTAAAGAGTGTTTACATGCAGTTGTGTTTTAAAATCTGAGTGACTTTATTCCGTAGATAATTATCACTTATAATATCATAATAACGTATAAGGTAGACCGTTAACATTGAGCTTGATGTGTCTAAGGCATATGATAGGATAAAGTGGCCTTATGTTAGAGCTATTTTGGCTCAAATGGGTTTAAATAGACATGGGATAATTTGAAAAAGGCGACAGACTTGTGTATTGGATCTGGATTTTAGAAATTTAATTGATTTCAATTAGGCTTTATTGAGTATACGATTATAGCACTTATTATTTCATCAAAATAGCTGAGTGATTAGAGGGAAGCATTTTATTGCAAGAATGTTATGGCAGCCCATCTTCCAACCAGTTTTAGTTATGTTTGCACAATATTTTACTAGACATAAAGTCGTTGGTCCATATTTTCAAAATCAAACACAATACTCAACAACAATAAATACATAACTCTGTATGGAAAAACAAATGAAAAGGTGCTCAATAAAAGCAAAGTCCAATTTGGGCTAACATCACAATAAAGTGGTGTTTTCAATATGTAGAAAGACTGCACCACCATTAATTTGTTTTCCCATTTCTCTCATTGTTTCAGTTGTACTGAGAAAAAGAAAGAGAAGCCATTTATGCACGAAAGCCAGCTCACGCTTTAATTGATTAAAGCTTTGAGAGTTGCTGAAAGGGCTTTAGTGCAAATGTTAAGAAGTGTTCTAGGGGTCATGTAGCAATTATTCTTAATTTTGATGCTTCTCTTTTGTTTTATAAGTTACAGAGCTTAACGGTCCAAAGAGAAAAATCATTCTTACCACTTCTTTTCTCCTCTTTTCTCCATTTTTTCTCGTTTATTCAACTCTTGAGCCATAAAATCTTGTGTTTTTCTTGTCCTTAATTCGCAAAGCTCGATGTATGATTCATTTGTAACCGCAAATCCCGAAACCCAGGTAATCTTTTATTCCTTTCTTCGTCTTCTATCTAAATTGTTGCAGATTTTAAATAATTTTATTTTAGCTCTCTTTTTGCGAGACATTTGAGTCTTATATCCTCTCTCTGTTCTGTACTACGAAAACCAAGAACTATATGTTTCAAGTAGAAAAAATATTTTGGTACCGTGAAGAAATGAATTCTCATCTTTTTGTAGGAGTTTGTTTGTGAGAAGAGCCATAATGAAAAACTATTTAGTATACTTTATCAAATAAAATAATATAAAAAAATTTTTAGTATACATTAAACTATTTGAGTTTGTATAAACCTGTAATACGTTAAGTGAGATTAAATATGCAAAATTTCATGTCACTGTGTATGAATCTAAAACTTCACAATTTAATCAAACTTATATGCATGATATGATATATTCAGAAAGTGCCTCCTAATTGTCAATCTGGTCTAATTGCTGAAATTTTTGTCTTTACAGGATTTTGGCAAGTCTATGCAAATGGGGTCTCAAGACGTTCATGCTTTAGAATATCCCAGTCCCTATATATATGATTCATCCAATGAACATACAATTATATGACAAAAATTCGATAACAAATCGAAGCAGTTGGTCAAATTTGACACCGAAATTTTAAAAGTTGGACAAATTCGACACCGAACACAAAGAGTTGGGTGATAATCTACCCCTGTGTTTGGAAAATGTGTCGGTTAGTCCAACCCTACTTTATAAGTTGGAGCTTTTCTCTAATGGAGTTGTAATTCCAAACGGGGGGTCACCGTCCTCGTCAGATTTACAATGGATTGTTATATTACTTTCAGACTGAGCGTGCCGAGCTTGGGTTTCAATTTAAAACCAAGCTCGTATTATACTACTTGTCCAAGTTGTCATCCCATGAAAAGCGGGCATAGGTGGGCCCGTGCCTAGGTCTATATCTAACTAGTTGTAACGGGCTTGAGCTATCGATTAGTTTAACTAGGACGTTGATTAAACTCTATATGCTTAGGTATAGTATTGGGTGAAAGATCCCTTGTATTCAAAGGGGATCAAAGTCCCAATACTTTCATTTTCTTTTTCTTCTGTAATAAGTTTTATATGTTATAGCAGTGAGTAATTGATAAGAGAGTTGAAAAAATTGCTCTTTGTCATTCGCATCTAAACTTTAGTGGCCTTTTCATAAAGTGACTGTCAATATATTATAATTGCACTATTTTTACTAGTAAATATTCCACAGAGATAAAGTCGTTCGTTCATTTTTCATATGAAGCACAATAACGAACAAGAGTAAATATAAAAGTAAAAAGGGCTAATTACAAAAACATGCCTTGTGTTTTGACTCACTTTTAAAAAAGGGTCTGTGTTATTTTTTCTTACAAAAAGGGGTCTGTGTTTTCAGATTGTTAATAAATGAAGGTTTTTCAATACTAATTATGTCATTAGATTGTGTAATTATGTTCATTAGACTATGAAATTTTGAGAGCCAATTAACAAAAATATAATACACATTAGTGAAAATTCTTAATTTTTTAAGAAGTAGAGTTGTTTTTTTAATTAGAAAGATAGTAATAAATGTAAAAAATCATAAAAAATATCCACAGCTCTTAAAAAATTTCAAATTTTTGTATTGATGGGTATTATATTTTTATGAACTAAGCTAAAAAGGTTTTATAGTGAAATAAATATGATTATCTCATTTAATGACATAATTAGTATTGAAAAACATTCATTTGTTAACAATCTCAAAACACAGACCTCTTTTTGTAAGAAAAAATAACACATGTCCTTTTTTGAAAGTGAGTCAAAACACATGATATGCTTTTGTAATTAACCCAAGTAAAAACTCTACATGGAAAAACAAAAGGAGATGTGTTCAATAAAGAAAAATCCGAATTGGGCTAACATTATCGAAATGAGTGGTGTTTTCAGGTCACATGACCATTTGCACGATTTTTTTGCCATTTCTCTCTCTTGTTCAGCTATAGAAAAGAAAAGAAAGAGAAGCCATTTTTGCATGAAAGCCAGCTCGGATCGCTAAATACAGCATAAAATTACTTAACACCACTTTAAGCATGCCTTTTTAAAAATAATGGTTATTAATTATATGACAATATAAATAGAGAAATTAATGGATAGTTGCAACTTGCAACACTTGGTACGAAAAATGAAATTGCGTTCTCAGTTAAAGTTGAAATCTCATACAAAATAAAAAAGTCACCAGCAAAAGCTTGCTTTATGATTTCTGGTAATTTGAAGAGGATTGCAATAGACAAATTCCAACACCCATGGCTTAGTGGTTATGGGTAGGAAACTACTGATATTTTCTTAGTTTGCAACAGATCCATGATGCATACCATAAACTTCTTCACTGGTCCATAGGCTAAGCGAACAGAAACTCCTCCCATCTAGATCGCTTCGCTCTGCCACAGCAAAAGCGGACTGGGTTTTCACTCCACCATTGGAGGAGAGTTTGATGAAATCTGAGTTTGGAAAATATAAAGTGAAATAAATGGAGAATTTGAGTAAAAGTGAAAGTTGTAGAGTTAGGGGATGAAAAGAGAAAGAAATCCGGAAAGAATTAGAGTTAAAAAAAATGAGATGGGAAGAATCCTCCCACTCAACGTAATTGTTAAACTTTTCATTAAAAGGGTATCAATGTCACTGTAGGCAGCGGTGTCAAGCAATTTTAAGCGGCATTTAGCAATCCAATCACAAAAAATGTCATGTGTTTTGACTCATTTTTAAAAAGAGACTTGTGTTATTTTTTCTTACAAAAAGGGGTCTGTGTTTTCAGACTGTTAATAAATAAAGTTTTTTCAATACTAATTATATCATTAATAGGATAATCATGTTTATTTTGCTATAAAATTTTTTTAGCTTAGTTTATAAAAATATAATACACATTAGTGCAAAAATTTAAAATTTTTTAAGAGCTTTGGATATTTTTTATGATTTTTTTACATTTATTACTATCTTCCTAATTAAAAAAACAATTTCACTTCTTAAATAATTTAAAAATTTTCACTAATTTGTATTATATTTTTGTTAATTGACTCTCAAAATTTCATAGTCTAATGAATATAATTATCTCATCTAATGACATAATTAGTACTGAAAAACCTTCATTTGTTAATAATATGAAAACACAGACCCCCATTCGTAAAAAAAAATAACACGAACCCCTTTTTAAAAGTGAGTTAAAACACAGGGCATGTTTTTGTAATTAGCCCTTAAATTTATGGTAGTGATTGAAAGGGTTAAATTGCAATAGGGGTCTTGTGAACTAACTAAAATGTGGAGCAGTAAAATTATTTTTAAGTTCGATGTTTCTCTCTGGCTTTTTTTTTAAAAAATAAATAATTAACAAGGCTTAAAAGGTCCCTAGAGAAGAAAATCATTCTAACTAGGTTGATATCTCATATCTTATGGCTTATGGTTATTCAATCTAGAATCTCAATTAACCCTCCGGGTATGATTATAGACCGATTAGCTGTGGGTTGTGTTGGTGTTGGGATTTTAGGATTTGGAAAGGAGGTGATGAAAAAAATTGGGCTTTTTCCTAACTGTCCTTGCACTTTAAACATAAAGATTTTTCATATAGAAGACATATATAACTCATTTGTGATATATAGATTTTTTTAAATTATTATAAGATTAACTTTTTACATTAATTATTACAATTAATTAAGAGTCTTATTTAATGCATGTCTTTTACTCGCTCCATTTTTTTATATTGTCTCTTCAAAGATTTTACAGTATATGGCAAGTACCGCTATATACCGTAACATTATCTTAAAATATTTAATGTTCAATTATTTGTTATATCTTCTAATTTAATGATATTGCTTACCTAAATTGAATTTGATATAGTAAAAATTATCTATTTATTACAGGATATATTATCTTCTAATCTAAAGCTGCATTTATTTCGTGTATTAACAAGAACTTGATTGTAATGGAAAGTTTTAATAAAATTGAAACTTTAATAGATAATTGGGAGATATGTTATATGTTGATGGAAAATACTTAGAATAATTAAAAAAAATTAAATAACAAAGATGAGACTGTCAATTGTAAACTTGTAACAATACATGAATCAAACGTAACAATATATTTTATATTTTAAATTTCTAATTTAACACTAATTAAGAATTACGTAGTTTATGTAATTTGAGTGTGTGCTTTATAGTGAGATATTTCTTTTAGTTTTATCAATATAATCAAAATCAAGGATTTGAATTTGAGTCCAACAAAACAACCTGTTACTATGAAGTTTGAGCAATTTCCTCACAAGAGTACAAATAACATGGGAACTAGCTTTGTTTCAATGAAAAATATGTTTTTATATTTTAGGGATTAAAGCAAATATTATTGTTATTATACAGTTAATAGAAAAAGGATGGCATACCTGTTAGCCGAAAATAGTGTACAAAAAGATGGAGAGAGGGGAAAACAAAAATAAAACGAATAAAAAGATATGTTTTCTTGAATTAATTGGGTATAAATTAGGACATAAGATTAATTACATTTAATAACCTTTATTTGTTTTTATTAT
>CAOJBJ014219733.1:0-25804 GCA_948291685.1 Euphorbia celastroides | reverse complement strand
TTTGATTAGCATAACAAACTCTCTTTTAGAAAAATAAAAAAAAGGTTTGATATTGATTTTTGGTCTTGCCATTTCCAACATAGTAATCATTTTCTTGCACAAGACATGAATGGTGTGAAGCTACAAACATAGCAATCTGACATCTTTACCCATGATTTTCTCAATTAGGTGCAAAGATTTTGGTTTGAAAACGTCTCATTGATTTCATCTCTTAGGTGATGATGATCAAATTTTTGAATTTTTGCAGCTTTTTTCACGGTAGCAGGCAGACCTGCAGCTACACTGGAAATGTTCCCTTCATGGCCAATGAGATTCCAACAAACTCCAAGAGTAGTAGTTTCTTACCCTTACTTTCTCAATCTTTGACTATGTCTTTTGTCTTTCGATATGCTGTACTAAAATAAAAATTAATAAACATAACTCCTCCTTTGACACTCTATTTAATGGTATTACCCTCATTGGAAATTTCCAATTTTTTTAACTTTCTAATAGCAAGTTCACGTTTTTTGAATACCCTTTTGAAAATTATTTATTGGGCAAGGCTCCAAATTTACAAACTTCACTAATGGAAATCAATTCAGGGAAGTTCAAAGTCAGGAGAGGAAAGTACAGACTCAGGATCAGCAGTTAACACACTTTCAAGCAAAGCTGATGCTCAATTGGACCCGGAATCAGAATCTCCCATCAGTAACAAGGCATCTTCTTCCGATCAAAATCAAAATCAATTGCAGCCGTTCGATCAAAAGAATCTGCAGATTCCACCCCAATTTGATATGGCTTATGATAATTCAAGAACAGCAGCAGCACCACAGCTCAATCCCTCTTCATCTGCTAAACCATCACAGGATAAGGTTTTTTCATTTATTTATTAGTTTTGAGTCTTTTTTTTTTACTATTTTCAAATCCCAAAACTGAGGGAAAAGCTGGAATCTTTACTATTTTCTTCTTTCTATAATTTTTTCAAAAAAAATAAAAATTCAAAGGCACAGATCCCAACAAACCTCAGAAAATCAAAGATGGCAGAGTTCATCTGATTCTGGAGGATTTTCTGACATAAAATCAGAGAGAGAAAAAAAGAGTACTTAATAGTCCAAAGTGAGAATCTTCACAGTATAAAACACACTGTTCTTCTTCTTTTTCAATAATTATAAATAATAGTAATAATATTCCACTTTACAATTTACCCCATCCCAGTTCTGTAGCTTCTTCTTTTTAAGGTTTTAACCATCACTTTGAGGTTCGTCTTTTATCCTTAAAAAAACAAAGCTTCAGTTTTTGTCTCAAACATGGAAGATAATCCTAATCATAATCATGATCATGATTTTGGTAACTCATTTCATGTTAATGATTATCATTTCCGACAACAGCATCAGTTACAAGGATTACTTCCTGATGCTTCAGTAAGATTTTTTTGTTCTGAAATTATTACTATATATGTCTTTGCTTTGTTCTTTTGTTCGTTTGTCCTAAGAGAAAATTTTCTCTTCAAAGAATATTGCTTTCTTAATTACAAAAAAAGGATATTTTTCCCTTTTTTCTATTTTTGAAGTGTGCAAAATGCACAAGTTTATTTTAATCCCTTTTGTCTTTAATTCACCGAGTTAATTCTCAGCATTTTTTTCATTTTGGGTTCTGTAATTGCATTGCAGAGGAAAGGTTCAACGTCTGAGAAACAGCTTGATGCCAAGGTATTTTTCAATTGGAAGTATAAATCTACTCTTTTTTGCTATATTTAGTACTTTTCCATTTAATGTCATTTTTTTTTGAATCAAAATTAATTTGGACAATAAAGTTTGTTGCTTTTTCATGTTTTGTTTCAGACATTGAGACGTTTAGCTCAAAACAGAGAAGCTGCAAGAAAAAGCCGCTTAAGGAAGAAGGTATGGGTCATCTTTCACCGACTCAGATGCCTAATTTAATGTATACTATTTTTGTAAAATCAAAATTTTGTTTTTGTGTCATAATCTGCGATATTTAATAGTTGATCCAATTTTTTTTATAATTAATTCCTAGTTTTTCAGAAAACTTGAAAATTTGACAACATATTAGTATGGTATAAGAGAAAATACTATGGTGTAAACGTGTCAATTAGATGGCTTAAACGGTGCGTTTTGGTACTTTGGTAATGGAAAGTAGGAAATAAAAATTTTACCAACAACTATTTAAATGCACACTTATTGTAGGTAGAATTTAATGATAAAAACCATAATTAATATGTGTTTTAATTATGCAAAAAACAGGCATATGTGCAGCAGCTAGAATCCAGTAGAATAAAACTTACCCAGTTGGAGCAAGATCTTCAGAGAGCTCGTCAGCAGGTTCTTTTTTTCTTCCTTTTGTTTAATGTTGTACCAATTTTTCATTTTTAGGAATTTTATAATTTAATAGTCATTTTGTACTTGTTTTTAACTACGAATTTTGATGATTTTTCCAGGGCTTGTTCTTAGGTGCCTGTGGTGGTGCTGGTGCCAATTTAAGCTCAGGTGAGCCTACTGAATTTTTGAATTGAGTAATTTATGTATTATGGTTCTACAAGAAAAATAAAATTGAAACTAGTTTCATAAATTGCGAAATAAAATCTTGGACAAGGGTGCCATCTTTGTCATGATTCATTTTATAAATTCTCTGACGTATGGCAATGTAGGGCATAATAAGGAAGTGACATTTTGGTTAATCAAATATCATATATGAATAATTTGCAATGTATATAAATTTTTTTATTAAAATTATCATATGAGACCAAAAACAAAATATTCTTTGATAGTTTAGTCTTCCTGGAAAAAGTTGGGAAATATATATTTTTATGTATAGATGTGAAATCTTATGTTGCTTAAAACATACTTTTAATCTTTAAAAATGGTTGATTTCTATATGAATTGAACCACTTGTATTTTTTAAAATTTAAAATTGAATAGACTAAATAACACCATTCAAAATTTTGAAAACAAACACAATTTCAATAATTTATTTGGCAGACTTTTCTTACTAAGTTATATTAATTTTTATTAAGTTCTTAATCCATATGGCGTTCAAGAATTTTTTTAAAACCTTATTAATAAATATAAAAATTTTAGCTCAGAAAAAATTTACTTCACCTTCTCCAAGAATGTACGGGTCAGCATCTGTTTTTTATATATTCATTTAAATTTAATTCATTCAGAGTATAGTTTTGTGTTCCTTACACGTATGATAAACTTTTTTTAATCAATTAAGGGGGTTATATTCTTCAAAAAGGTAGTGAAATAGAAGGTTATATGCATTTATGGTTTTATTAGTTTCATAAGGGAATCATAAAAAGTTTCTAAATCAAATTCTTATAACTATCTGTTATATAAATCATGAAAATAATCAAAATGATATTAATAAATGATGGTAATAATGATAGGAGCTGCAATGTTTGATATGGAGTATGGAAGGTGGTTGGAGGATGACGATAGGCACATGTCGGAGCTCCGAACTGGCTTGCAAGCTCATTTGTCGGATGGTGATTTGAGGATTATTGTCGATAGATACATTTCTCATTATGACGACATTTTCCGACTCAAAAGCGTTGCTGCAAAATCTGATGTCTTTCACCTTATCACCGGTATGTGGTCTACTCCTGCTGAGCGCTGCTTCCTCTGGATTGGCGGTTTTCGTCCTTCTGAACTCATCAAGGTTTGTCATTTTAAAATTTTATTATGATTTTAGACTTAACTGGTCACTGGTCGATATATACGGAATTACACTTATTTTCAAGAAACTTTATATCACAGTTTTTATAAAATTCGAAAGTACGCTAACTTTTTCTATAGATTAATTTGAACACTGATTTTTATAGATTCCTTAGGTAAAAAAAAAGTTTTCTTTTTATCAGTGAAGGTGCGTTGAATTATTATCAAAAGATACTTTTTCTGTCGTATGTATAACACGGGTTGTTGTATACTTTTCTGACGTACATTCACGGGTTGTTAGATATCACGTGAATAACAATAAATGATAAATTTGACTTACAGTCTGCTTTGTACACAATGTAACCAACTCGAGTTAAGCACCTTGAACTTTGTTTCCAAAAGACAAAATGAGGGTATCTCATAAGAAAAGAAGAGATATGATTGACTGAACAAAAAATGCTAAAGGCGCCAAATCAAACTTTTGGGCAAGTGTAGTCCATAGACAAGCAAAATGGTAAAAAGTAGGTTGGTTGGGCAATTTTGGTAATTGATACAAAGTAAACAAAAAACTTATGCAGTAAGGGATGGTATCTTTAGGGGGATTAAAAGATTCCATCTTTAAAGGGCACATTATCCATTTAAAAGTGATTAGACAATTGAAAGTGCCCTAAAGTTGAGACCTTTCCTTAATCCGAAAGAAGAAAGAAAGATGTTATAATTAAATTGCACCACAACCGTTCCTATAAAGTTTTTAGCCAAAAAGTGAGCAACTCATGCAATGGTTTTATTAATGACTAACATACCCTTTTACCCCTTACATTGTGTTTATTTATTGTTATGACCCAGTTTGGTAATCCTTTTCCGAATTATATTGCGCCTATGAAAGCATAATTTGGCTCCTTAATCCTAATTAATCAACTCCTATTTAATACGAATTCCTCATACTTAGAGTTTGTTTGACATTGTTATCAGAGTTGTCGTCCCTAAAAGTTGGTATCACAAACTTTTCATATAACAACATTTTTTTTTTTAATTTTGACAGTGCATTTTAATTCTTTATATCGAAAAGTTAAGAACTGCCAAAACAACTTTCCCAAAACTATAATCTGCTGCTTTTAGGTAAAGCAGATTGGGAAAACAGCCCCAAACAAACCCTTAAAATTATTCTTCTCATACAACTTAAAAGCCATCCCGAATTCGTCCTAACTCCTCATGCTTGCAAACTTTGATACTTGTAATAACTTGTGTTGTAAAGTTATTGTTTTGAGCTTCAAATGTGTAACATTCTAAGCCAAAAAATGGTGATGGAGCAGATGCTAACATCTCAGCTAGACCCGTTAACCGAGCAACAAATAATAGGAATATACAGCCTGCAACATTCATCACAACAAGCCGAAGAGGCTCTCTCTCAAGGGCTAGAGCAGTTGCAACAGTCTCTAGTCGACACCATTGCTAGTGGTCCTGTCGTTGATGGCATGCAACAAATGGCTGTTGCCCTCGGCAAATTTTCTAATCTCGAAGGCTTCGTTCGCCAGGTATTTTTTCTTTTCTTTTTTTCTTATAGATATTTTTGAGAAAATATCAAATTAAATTTATTACTTGCTTTACAAGTTGGATTCTAAATTAATCTTACTTAGTGATCATGATATTGAAAGCTTGCAATTAGCCTGCTCTCTAAGGTTCAAACATGTTATAGACTGCCTTAAGCAACTGGAGACTAATTAATTTCTAATAATTAAACAAGTTCCTCATTTTCTTCACTATATCTCTATCAAATGATGGTCTTATTAATTTCCTACTATGATTAATTTCATCTAGATGAATAAAGGTCTATAATAAAGGTCTATATATTATCATCCACAACAAAAGTACCAAATAGCATATTATTTCTCAAAAAATAATATATAATAGAGTGGTTAAATGTTATTTCCTTGTCCATTTCATGATATTCTATGGTACGCAGCATATTGCGCCGCCAATTCTAACTTACTCCTAAAGAGTAGGGTAATCAAATTATAGAGTTTTGTAATTTAAAGAAAAATAAAATTAAAAGAGTATGGTAATCAAATTGCTTACTCTTCCTTCACATCACTTTGATATAACAAATTTTCATTGACTTTGCATTTATATGTTTATAAATGGAAACATTTCATCGATATTTGTCAAAATTAAGTTGCAGATCACACACACTTGTACACATTATTCTGAAATGGACCCACCATCTTATAAGAAATATTTTTATGAAATAATTGTGAATTTGTCTTGTGTCTATAATTATAAATTAATTAATTTTACCACCTAGTCACTATCTAATTTTTTTGTCAACGTTTATATTATATGTTAATATCATTAATAAGTTAATTACATGCTTAATTATGTATGATGTACGAATTTTATCTTGATAGGCTATGATTAACTTTGATGTGTTTGTATTTGCTTAGAGAGATTTTTTTATTGTATGGATTAATTAATTTTGTTGATGAGAAGTCCATTTAAAATGTTGATGGCTGGGGTTTTCTGATGCTTTTTTCATATAAAAAGGTTGTTATCAAAAGGTGGTTAGATAATGATGTTTGTTGAAATTAAAGAAAACCCCTAAGGACTACACCTATCGACTCTGCTATAATTAAATATTAACTTAATACTCATTTTGGTACTCCAACTTGTCCAAAAAAACCTTTACAGTACCCAAACTTTAAAAATGATCCAGTAGGTACCTCAACTTTTAAAAAATGAACCATTTTACTACCTCAATGTCACATGTCAACTTTTAGTTTGCGAGTCAACGGTCAAAGGTTGACTTTTTTTAAAAGTCAAACTCACCAAATGTCGACACGTGGAACTGAAGTAGTTAAATGTTGCACTTTTTGAAAGTTGAAGTACCTACGTGGTTATTTTTTGAAAGTTTGAATACCTACGGGTCATTTTTAAAGTTTGGGTACTGAAAAGGTTTTTCTAGACAAGTTGGAGTACCAAAGTGAGCATTAGGCCTTAAATATTTTATCATTAATTATCATAAATATTTTAGACTAAATTTATCATGTAAAATAATTTTTATTTTATAATATGATTTTTATGAGTTTGGCTATGATTTTCAACTCTGAAATTAAAAGAGTTTTTCTTAATTACATTTTATTTTATTTGGAAAACTCTGTTTAATATGTGACACTTGCTTTAGGCTAATAGTTAAGATCTTTTGATTTTCAATTTTCAAAAGATCGAGTGGAATAATGAATGAATGGGTGAGTTTTTCTAAATATAAACATAAATGATTAATTGTTAAGAAAATAATATTTTGTTAGAAAGATAATTTCCTCATATAATAAGAGTAAATGAGTGGTATGGTCCATTAAAGGAGGCAGATAAGACGAGCTTATGAGTTTCAACATCTTTGAAATATTTGGCATATGTGCCCATGTGCCCTTCACCATGGGACCCACCCTCTTATTTATCCACAAAGTCTTATTAATTTAATTTAATTGTTATCATTAATTAATCATTATTAATGGGATAATTTGCATACATGTTTATAGGCTGATAATTTGAGGCAACAAACACTTCACCAGTTGCGGCGGATATTGACAGTAAGGCAGGCCGCACGGTGTTTTCTGGTCATCGGCGAATATTATGGCCGCTTGCGAGCTCTTAGCTCCCTTTGGGCTTCTCGTCCGCGAGAGTATGATTTTCTTGTACTTCCTTTAACTTTTTATTATCTCATTTAACATTGATAGTATTAAAATTTTTTTAAAAAATGAATTTTATGATTCTTCTTTGAAATATTCATCTAATTGAACTGATATAAAATAAAATCGAATTTCATAACATAGGTTTTGAAACAGTTAAAATTAGAAATTATTTTCTTTAGGGAGACAAAACTTTAAGGAGATGATCATTGCTTGAATTAGAAGTCAAACACCCTTAATTGACTTCAAAGATGATGGCTTAATAATGCTTCATTCACATTATTATTTAGTTAGAAGTTTTCTTATTCACATTAATTAAAGTAATCATCACCAAACTATGAATTACATTATCAAATTGTAATTTTGAGTTTTATTATCTGCTTGATAGAATCCTCGTTGCATTGTGAAATATAATAAACATAATTCAAGATGACAGTAGAGTCTGTTTTCTAGTGGACAAAAGTGAATCGAAGTTAAAAAAATATTGGGTTTTTGTAGGAGCATGATGGGCGATGAAAATTCGTGCCAGAACACAAGTGATCTACAAATAGTGCAACAACCCCATAATCATTTCCCCAACTTTTGAGGAGCAATTCATATGATAGTTGCATTGCCTCATCAGTGCTTGAATTGGTGTAATATGAAATCGGTGAATGTTTTCTATTTTAGCTTTTAATTAGTTTTAGGAAACTTTGAGAGCTATTTTAGAGGAGATAGTATTTTCCTTTTCCTTTATTTTCCATTTTTTATTTAATTTTATTTTAAATCTATTGCGTAGTTTTTTATGTGGATACTTTATATTATTAATACTATGCTAACTTATCCTGTATATACAGATCAGTTTGATTTTTAGCTACTAACTTTAGAAAACACTCAATTATAAAAGTGCACTACACTTTTATATAGAATTAGTCAAAATGTCAAATTTATTAATCCAAATTAGGAATGTTGTAAGTATTCAGTTGATTTAGTGGTTATACCATCTCAAAAAATGAGTGCAGAGTGCTTAGTGTAATGTATTACCAATCTTTTTTTAAATTCATTTGTTTTCTATGTCATATTTCAATAGTCTAGCTGTTATTGGTTTTGTCGTAAGACTTCATAAATTTGCTTTTGGACTTTCTACCGAAAGTTTTCATTGTAATGGAGATATGTATATGTGTACATTTGTATCCCCATAATATTATCTAATTATGTGGGACTTTGCGTAACAAATCTATTAATGGGCTCCCAAAGTATTGAAACATCTACACTCTTTACAATAGTATCCAAAAAGTTATAAGCTTTTATATTCTGGCGCATACAAATTTCTGTAGAAACTTCGTGAATTTCAAGAATATCGGCCGACAATTAAGCAACATATAAGTAGGGTTAATTCTATCTAACACAAAGTAATTAGTTTGTGCTAATTAAGGCTCAATTTATACCACTCCAACAGTATCATTTTTTGTTATTTGTTTTCAATGCAGGTTCCCTTAATAACTCTTTGGATTCTAGTTTATTTTATATTTTGAAACCATGTTGTAATTTTTACTGTTGATAAGAAAACATTTGTGTTAGATGTATTAACGTCCCAATAATTTCAAACTTTGAAAAGAAATGGAAAATGTAAAAAAGGAAAAATAAAAGTAATGAAGTGGAAAGAAGACAAAAATTGCATTGCATGGAGAGCATGTGTTGTGACTTGTGTGATGAATAAAGTTCATGTGTTCAAACCATGCATGCTACATGTCTTCCCTTCTATATGTACGTCATTCAAACAAATATATGTGCAAATGAACAAAATGCCTTCTTTTTTCCTTTTCCCTAAATATCTTGTTATTTATATATAGAGCATATTACAATAATTTATTATGGGGGCGGTGAAGATATATCTATTGGCATTCAGAGTTCGTTGTATAAGTGACAATATATACACAAAAGTCAACCAAATTTGACCTCAATCTCTTAATATGAGAGTATTATTGTAAACCAAATGTGATTTTTATATATACAAGTCTACTTGTGTTGAGATTTCTTAGACTTTGCATTTTAGAGTAAATTTTATTGTAATTTGAGTTTGATTCTATTGTTCTAAGATATTCTAATATTCTCTATATATAGTGTTTTAGATTGTAATTTCATCTTAAGTGCAATTGATAATGAAAGGTTGTTAAAATTTGTTACAAATCTCTCAAATAGTAGTTATTTCCTAAAAAATAAACAAGATTTCCTACTGAAAACTGTGCTTTTCAAATGCTAAAACGATTTTCTAAGGAAAGATTGTGAAAGAATGATTTCAAACTAGTAGATTGGAAAATAATTTCAACAAGACTCTTACAGTGTGTTAGGAAACTCTTAAGGGAACAAAGTCCTTAATACCAGTTGAAATTGATAAAATAAGGGTATAAATCCCTTTATACCAAACTTAAAGCTTATAAATAAAAGAAATAAACTAGTATGAATGACAACCATATTTGAAGCCTTTTTATACACCTTGATATTCGTATAAAGCCCTTTATTCAAGGCTTAATGCCTTTAAACTACCCAAAACAAACAATTAGATTGATATAAAAGAGTGTATGCCACTTGAAAATCAATTGAACATGTCATATAAACCCTTTTATACCAGGGTTAAAGTATTTAAACCACATAAAAAATTAAACTTTAAAAACATGCCCCATAAATTTTTTATCATTTTTGAAAAGAGACTTCAGGTTTGTAAACTATCAAACATATGCCTTGCATTTTTTAAATTTTTTCAAAATAAGGATCTTCATTTAAAATAATGAAGTTACAGAATGATAACTCGGTCACCAAATCCTAGGATCGGGTAACTCACGATCAACCTCCGGACGTCACCTCCCCCTGAAAACACCAAAAAGAGGGGATCGGGGTTGTCCTTAGATGGACTCTCCAATGCCTAAGTCAGAAGGGTTCAAGAATGTATTTTGACAGAGTAACGACAAGAGTGCTATTGAAAACGTACCTGTGTTCTGACTTAGGAAGCATATTTATAGGCAACCGTGATGCCCTAGGGTTATTCGTAATTACTTCCTCAATCAGAGAGCATTAAAGTAATTGACAGCTTATTCTTAGCTGTCACGCCAAGGAATCTGAATCCTCTTAGGATTCGGAGATTAATATTTATCTTATCTATTGAGGAAGTATAATTTCATTTGGATTCAACTATTAATGATATTTCTTAAACTGTCAAAATGTCCAAATTTGACTAAGTCCTGTTGACTTAAGTCTCGGACTCAAAGGTCCACCACCTCGATTCAGGCAGTTGTTCACAAGAGTTGACCGTCAATCTTCCACGAGAGCCAACATAGCTCTGTGTAGATTGAGAAGCTAACTTATCACCCTTATACTGTGACTACTTCCCAGCCAGCTCATTGGTCATGCCGGCAAAAACTATTTTTACTGACTATATTATCAAAGAAGATAATTTAATCCTTTCAATTCTTATAGTTGAACCATATTCTTTGAAAATTATTCATAAAAATTTGAATAATTTTCAAAAAAATTCATTTATTTCTAATTTAATAAAGTTGGCACCATATTTTAATTAATAAAATAGTTGTATATCTTAATGAATTTCAAATATTTTTCTCTAAAATATATTATATTATGATTTAATTCCCCTGAAAAAATTCAAAGTAAAATAACTAATATGTTTTCTTGATGTTTTTTCGAAAAAAATGAGATCTTAAATTATCTCCAATTTTTTAGAATTATGAAAACCAAAACCGAACTATATTAATTTTGGTTCGGTTTGGTTCGGTGTTTTTTTTTTACTCGGTTTTGGTTTGATTTTCGGTTTCGGTTCGGTTCTGTTCACCCATAGTGACAGACGGTGTTATTAATTTCAAAAAACAATGTATAAACAACAATTTCCCTCTTTTAGAATTATGAGCTCGTCAATCTATGTAATCACACGTCTTTTATAATGATACATGTCGAGGTAATACAAAGAATCTACCTTTTCTTCTACTCTAACTACATATCCTTAAGTTTTCACGTGGACTAAAAAAGGTATTCATAGATCTTCGTAGTACATATTCATACCCCTTACTCTCGCTAATCTCTCAGCTTATCCTTGTATTATCCATACAGTTTTCATATTACTCAAAAATAGAAATGAAAATTTGTCAAACAAACAACAAAGATGCCTCAACTAGACATTAATATATCCTTCCAATTGTCTCAAATTAACAATAATAGATCATGCAAACACAAGTTAAATGATGTATCATAAGTTGTTTCTGCTATAACATACCTAACTTGATACTCGTATTTGGAGAACATCTTGTCAAGCTCAACAGCCGCTGAGAAACATCGAAAGGAAAACTTTTCTCACAATTTGCTAACGTGACAACAATCTTTTCCAACACTCTTCCATTCTTCAGTAGAAATTCAACGAAGTTGAATACAAGCTTACGCTTATCATCTCTCTCTGAAAGACCAATGATCTCAACAATCTTCAAATTTGACACCGAACAATTGAAATCCGCCCCATCTGAATTCCAAAAGTTGTTTCTCTTATCATCCGAGCCCCGACTACCAACCTTGATTCGATGCTGGAGATAGCAAGACAATGAGCAATATTGATGGTATGAATCAACTTATCACTGCTGAACTTGACAAGCAATTACCTTTTGCCTAACTGATTAGATTTGAAGATAGAACCGAAATATATAATACCTGATTCAGCGGGAACTTTATAAATAATTTCTCAAGCCGAGGCAAACAACGAATTGCGCATACAATTCCTTTTATGTGCCCATCAAAATCAGTGCCATCCATGGTCAAATATTTGCAGTTCAAAAGCAGATCAGATGGGTCATTAGCCTCTAGAGTCTTCAAACATAATCAAAACAGAAATTTGAAATTACATTGAACGGACATCAAATTCTAATATGATTATCAAAGAAAACGAAAGAAATGATTCTGAAGGTACCTCGATAAGCCAGCCGCCAATTTCAAGCAACTTCACATGTTGAATCTGCTGAAGGATTTTCATAGCCAAGCATTGCCAAGCAGGATTTTGCTTCTAACGAAATACAGCTGGCATACAATGGTACAAATTCAATGCCTCGAGGCATGGGCATGATATTTTGAGGTCGGGAATCTCATAAATTCTTCCCAAGACTAACTTTTTCAAGGATTTTGAAGCAATCACAAGCCGACCCGAACAACCAAAGCCTAATAATTCCAATGTATGAAGAAAGGGACTGCTCGAAAGAACACCATCCATCGTTTTACCAGGCAATCGAGTCACAGGGTAACCCGAAAACCCATTTAAGTTTGCAGATAACTCCTCTAGATTTGGACATGAAATTTCATAATGGCTGGCCTCCTCGTACATTTTTAAGTCTACAAGACTTAGCTTTTTCAAAGATTTTGAAGCAATAACTGCTCCAGGACGCCAGATCCAGTAAACTAGAGCCAAAAATTCAAGTACAGGACAACCGGCTAAAATATTAGCCAAATTTGAATGATACAAATGGGAACAATCGAACCTCAATTCCTTGAGATTTGGCCAATTAAATCTCTGTTCCTCACTGAAATAACGCCTAAACAACTATAATTTAACCAACAATGCATAACTGAAAATGAATTTTGGCAAACTAAAAGTTCTGTCAAGTTCATCCCCTACACCTAGAGGATAGAGAAGCAAACTCAGCTCATCTACGTGCTTTCTGATTGCAAAACGGATTTTTGAAGTTACTTGAGGATCAGAGCCCAGATTATAATCGTATTTGATTTCGAATTTCTTTATCTTTGAGCAATCATGAAGCATTAGGGTTCGGTCTATGAAGAGAGAGAAGTTTTTATCATACCCACCGGTGGAATCGAAGAGGAGAACTGGAACACGAGTCCATTGGTTCAGCCACCGTTTCGATATAATTTCAGTCTGGATTGCTTCTTTGGTTGAAGGCAAAAAGGAGAGAATATGTTGAATGATACAGTCTGGCAAAGCAGTGATCCGATCTTCTTCCTCGTCCAACTTCAGCCTTTTGTTCCCGCCGATTACGGCGACTCTCTCCGCCGTCGTCATGCCGTCACAATGGCTGCAATCGAAGAATCAATTGAAATCTTTTTTGACCTCGAAATTCTTGAAATTGGGAATTTGGGAAGGCAATGCTCACCCGCGTTATTAAGAGTAATCAGAAGAGGTGAAATTTCTTTTTTTTTTTTCTTGATAAAGAGAAGGGGTGAAATTTCATTTTATTAGTTTATACTTCATAATGATATCCTTAAACATATTAATTATAAAGGGAAAACATAAAAATATATTAATTTTTAAATTTATTTCCATACAAATTTTGTGTTATAACCTCGTTGTTCAAAAAAGAATTCAAATTATAAATAAAACGTCTCTTAGAAATCACTATTATCTCAATGGGATATTAATTATGAATGCAAAAAACTCTTAACAAGCTAATAAATGAAAAATATGAAATTCGTAAACCTACTAACTATTTACTAATTAATTACTGTATAATTACCAGGTACTAAATGGAATGCCCGAATATCCCATTTAGTAACTAACCTGCAATTAATTCCTGTTCTACTTGATGTAAATCAAGACATCATCTTTTGACATTTTGCAAGATTCGATATTGAAAACAATATAAAAATAGAAAATCTGACTGCAAATTCCACCTTTAAAACCGACAAAACAAACACCCCTCAAACCGTACATATCCAAATATAGAAAGGACACATAACTCAAGACTGGAGCAACATTGGCAATTTGCACCGCTGCACTCTCTAATTAGGCCCCAACCCTCAAAAGTCAATATTTACAGGCTACAAAAGAACATAAAATCGTTCTTACAACTGTATCCCCAGTTCATGGCTTGTTTGGAACCACTACTTTCAGATGTACTACTCAATTTTAGTACGTTTCATATTTGTACGCAAAATATGTTTAAAACAAAATCAAATGGATTAAATTGCATTCCTCGGGATTAAACCCGATTCAACTCTTCTCTTAATTTTAAATCACAACTGCAGAAGAGACAAATCTGGATTAAGCTCGATCCCAGAATCATTGAAGAATAAACACCATGATACAACCCAATCACCCCAAAATATATACACAAAAATAGCACTTGCTAATTTTGACTTAAACCTATACCAAAACTGGCCATGGTTTGACCTTACATAAGCATGCTCAACCCTGTAAGGTCATCCATCGGAATCGCCAAACCTATAGAATCATGCTCTTGCAACCCATCATCATCAAAATTCAACCACGACCCCAGATCCTGGGGCCCTCCAAGCTCGTCCGATACAATAGAATCCAAGTCATTCAGTGGCAGCCTGGCAAAGTCAACGCCTTCGTCTGCTTCTTTGCTGGCATTAGAATTCCCTCCAGTCAACGGTTGACCACTCCTTTGCTTAAGTTTATGTTTTGCTTTCATAGCATCCTTGTTTTCATCTCTATCTCTTACTGCACTCTCGGGAGTTGATGCAACCCTTGAAGAACTCGAACCAGCAACTGCAGAATTCAACAGTTGAGTACATTCCGAGTTTGCAACAGAATATTCAAAGCAGAAAAGGGAAAGCAAAAGCAGTACCGGATCCTATGGGCTGGTTTGAGACTTCATTGCAGGTGTTGCTAGCAACACAATCGAGAGATTTGGCATCGGTATTGGATGGAGTCGTTGAGAAAATGATCTCCTGCAGCGCAGGCTCACTGAAGCAGCTGTTGCCCGTGTCTTCAAATTTTCTACACCTGGCAAGAGTGCGCTTCATGAAAGAAACTGCAGCTTGCCTAGATACCTTGCGGACCCCACTTTTTGAATAATTGTTCCCACGGCAAGCCTGCGTGCATTCAGAAAGTAGGAAATTTAAAGCTTGAAAAATGATCGATTTACTAGGCAAGCCAACCTCATGCAAATAATCTATGTGAGCTAAGCATAATGGCACTTGTTAACAAACTGATGATTCATGTTAGTGACAAAATGATCTTGTAATTTTGATCACTATCATCCCCACAAACGTGACATTGTAGTCTATTCTGCCTACAGATAAGGTGTTACCCAATCTCTTTGTTCCTCATGTTTAGCGTTAAGCACAAAATTACACAAACCCAGAGTTGACAAAAACCTACCAAGTAGAAACACAAGATGCAAAAAAAAAAATTACTTTTTAACAAATATAGTAAACATTGATCTACTACACAAATAACAAAACATGTTTTCTTATCACATCTACTCAAAAGATCTAATCTGGCTGCAATGAAATCCACATGAAGATAATTTCTTTATCATATTGGTTTATGGGTATTGAAGGATAAGTCCAGCCAAAGAGCGAAGAATGCATTAAATATGTTGGGGTAACTCTCTTATGACAATCGGTTGAAACTTCTTGTAATGCATATGGATTTAATTTAATTTGCTGTTAGTAAAATTTTGAAGGGAAAATGTCAACAATTTTTCTATCCCAGATTCCGAAACATTATTGCTCAAGAATTGGGCTGAACAAACAGTTGAAGACAATAATTATACTGCACATACCAATCTTTTCCTGTAGGCAATCTCAAGAAGTTGGTCCATTGCAATCATCTCAATCTTTCTGCAAGTTTAAACACATTATTTCAGCCCACATAACATCACATAAAATACATCATTGGCATATATATTACCCCCAAAATGAAACTAACCTTCTCTCCACCTCTCTCCCTTCCTGAACAGCTTTATCTATATTCCCCAACTTGCTTCTTTTCCTGCCAATCTGCACTCAATCAAAATGAGAAGACTCATAGGGTAAGAAAACATTTTAAAAAGACATTATTCCAAAAAATACGACCAAAATTCAAGAAAAAGGAAGTCTCCATGGCACACAACCTGCTTGTACACCTCTTCCTTGAGTTTTAATATATCTAGATTGATCATTTCCTCTCCCTCCTGAAGATCAGGCTGCAAGAAGGGGGACAAAAATCAAAATACAGGAAACCACCAGCAAGCACACACACACATATAATAGATTCTTACCAATGTTTCTGGAAACAAGCCAATACTCTGCAGCTCCAGTAAAACCCGATCATCCAAACACATCACTTGGTAATTTTTATCTGAGTAAGAGAAGCCGGATACAAACAGCTCTCTTGCCTGACTCTGACTATGATCATCAGAACAAATCTCACTGGAGCGCGCAGTATCTGGGTGTGAAAATTCATCATCATCGGGCCACTGTTCATTACTATGCAAGGAACTGGACATGCTCAGGTTCCTAACTGTACTAGATGCGACGTTCTTGTCACAACAAATTCTGTCCAAGAAAGAATTCTTCTGAATCTGGAAGTTCGCTACGGATTCAACTTCAGATTCCATCCTGTCCTTGTCTTTGACTTCAACTTCGATCAGATTGCATGACCCGCAATGCGAATCATCACTGGCATAGTGAAGTAGCATATTTTTTTCTTCACCACGGATGCAGTACTCTTCACTTTCATCTTCCTCGATTAAGGCAGATAGAACTCTCTGGAACAGAGGAGCACCCTTTTCTAGGCTTCCCATATCTACCTTTCCGAATATAGAGGTTTTCTCTAGGATTTCCTGATTACAGTGATCTCCTTGTGTTTTACCAGGACAAGCAGGTGTTTCTTTACGCATGAGAGTACCCTAAGCAAATAAAATTCATGATTCAGTAAATTCATTTAAATTCTACCAAACAATATTCAATCCATTTGAATTTACAAGAAAATAAAATTAGAACATCCTCTATCATTTCTTTCTCTTAATAGGTTTGAGTTAATTTTTCTACCTCGTAATATATTTCTTATTTCTTAACCCGAAATCTAAGGCAACAAACTATTGAACTAGAGCTAATTACCATCACTACTCATCACAAATTTAAAAAAAGCTAAGCAAAAAACCTTAAATTTATCTAAGTATTTGGTAAATATTTACTGCAACCTACTAACCTAAGCTGTGTATTATAGGTTTCATTTTTGTAATAGCAGATAGTTTTCTCGGCATATTTTCTTCTCTTAATGATTTCCAATAAATAGACTATCTAAATAATTGGTAGATTTACATTTTACAATAAAGTTGGTAGTTAGAAGTCCGTGTGAACCTACAAAGTTGTATGCCCACATAAATCCTCCACAAGGTGTAGATGCGATGTGAAAAATTTTGGAAAGAAAAGGTCAACACAAATTACTCACCAAAAAATTGCATTCATCACCAAGCATCTGAGACAAACTCTCATCCAGCTCTTCAGCAAAAGTCAGCTATTGAACACAAAAAAAATATTGTTAGTGTGCTGACCTGATGAAAGTCACCCAGTTTTAACTTCTGAGTACCTGTTGCTTCAAGTCTGATATGTCCTCTGCGCTGACAGAAGAAAAGAGGGATTCCATTCTCTTCCAAAATGAGCCAGAACAGGCATGGTCTAAGAGAAAGGCATCATTCCACTTAACCACAGAAAAGAAAAAAGTCAAAAAGATGAAAAATCAAGATTAATACCGCTAGCATCCCGTGCAGAATTAGCAGCCACATACAGTTCCTCATGATCATCATCAGATTCTCCTGTATAAGATATGCTAATATAAATACCTTGGAAGCAAGATTTAAGTAGAGGATAACAAGCACAAGCTTCCTGATATATTTAAAGAGATTCACTGAATTCAAATATCAGTAGAATTGTAAATAACAAAATCTGCCAAGAAAACTAACAATAGCAGCAAATGGATTGTATTTAATAATGACAAGAACAAAAATCATAATAATTAAGTAAAAAGGCAATTCTTGATGGTACTACGTGCTATCAACATGCATTCAATTATTCAAGTGCTTCTACCAAACATTACACAGACCATTATCTCTTAACTCTAACAGCTTACCCGTCTCAGAATATCAACACAATAACCAGGCATGTCAAGATAAAGTCTGTCCAGGGACTAAAAACTTATTGATACATGTTAATCCCGGTGTTTTAATAAGCCCTAGGGACTAATCAAGCAGCCGGGAGATTCTGGCACATAAGCGAAGCCTGTATGGAGACCTAGGCAGACTTATATTCTTTATTTTATAATATTTATCAATGCATAAAAAAATGTAATATAATAAAGTACAAAAAAAGCATAATGTGGATAATCAAAATTTAAGTAAAAGATGCAGTGTTCTTAAAGTTTCCACCTAGGTCCCGGCTAGGACTGCTTAAGTGGGACAAACGCCTAGGGCTGCCCGACTATAGAAAACCACAGCGGTGTTCTTAAAAGCCCCGCCTAGCCCGATTTTTAAAACACTGGGTAATCCTAGTAACTTTTCACTGATTCAGATATATTTAATGCGCATTCCATTATTTCATATAAACTTTTTGAAAGAATGCGTACACAATCATTTTGTAAAATGCTGATTAATTGATCAATCAAACCTACCACTCAAATCCACAGATCCAATACTAGGGGCCAAAGACTTCCGATCTTTCAGTTTTTTGGAAGGTGGACGGCCAGTTTTGCTGCTCCAAAGAAAACCTTAAAGAGTCAGAACTCTAAGACGAAAACAAGAAAGACCTACACTTCAGTTGTAGAAGAAAATGAAACCACCTTTTATTCTTATCTGAAGCAGGCTTGACAAGCTGAATTGGCTTTGTTGTTGGTGGAGTCTGTGGCTTCTCTCTCACAGTATGAATCCCAGTCCTTGCAATGGACAAACCCCTTCCACTCCTTCCTTGTCTTCGCACACCATCTCCGATATCATTAGAGGGCAACTTGTTCTTTGTAGAAGACAGAAGAAAAGACCCAACTTTCTGAGTTGCTGTAACAGCTACATCAACACTATGACGATCTATTCTATGTTTATGTTTGTTGTCTCTGGCACCTGATTCTTCACTTTCAGAGAACTCAAATAAAGAAGTATCACTTTCAAGTTCTCTCTTGAAGTTGGGAGAGGCATCACCCATACTATTAGCTACGGATGCTCCAGTGGTCCCAAGGGAAGTTCTACGATTAAAACCATTAGCTTGGAATCCCTGAGATAAAATATTTACATCATTTGGGTTTGAAACAGGAGCAACTATAGTTGATCTCCTCACGCGTGAATTTTTATGAGGCCTCTGGCCTGCCCACTGAGCCATGGAAGATGAACCTGCATATATTTGACACTTGTGGTTATAAACCTCATCAGGTACTGCAACTTTATATGAACTTTCAGGCTTTTCTGCACCTTGGAGGCATGTAGACGAGGACTGAACTTTGAGTGATGAGTCTAGCATCTTAATAGAGCCAGTACGTGGTGCTCGAGAACCTTTCACTTTTATCACTGTATAAGGGCTGCTAGCTAGACTATCCTCACTATTATTTGGCCTACAATAAAAAACAAATGCCTAATAAAAAAACCGATCTTTAAGCAAACAAAACAGAATATAGCACACCAATTCAACAACGGAACCAGAATTTTCTAATTTCCTCATTTGATGTATCCGCATCATGATAGAAAATGTAGATGATAGTATAAAGTAAAAATACTTACTTATCATTTCGTTCTGTCACAAATTTCTGCTCTAAAAGGGCCAAACGATCTCTTGGAAGAGGTGCACTATCAAAATCATTCCTATACATAATACTACTATCCAAACCACTTGTCTCGAATGAATCCTCCAACTTGTTCACTCCACCAGCGCCCAATGAAGATTTTGATCTGTAACACAATATACTCACTAACATATCAAAAATCATTAATCCTAACATGTATCCATTATTCCATCATATAGGATAATATCGATAAACAGATCAATACCAACAGAAGCAAAGCAATGATTTGCTCAGAAGTACAGAAAACAGAAAACAAAATTCTGGACTGTGTGTGCCTTTGCATGTATTTATATGGATAAGGTAGCACAGAAACTCCAGCAACCAAAGTGTCAGAGTTTCATTCCTGTTTTCGAAACGCAAACCCTTATAAGATGTATTGAGACAATTTCCACAATTATGATAGACAGAAACTCATTTCTTCAAAATCTAGAAGCCAAATTTCCTCCAAATGGAGGACTCCATTCTGACTTAACTTTCTTATCCAAAGTAAAAGTCTAAAACCCTTTGTTCACACTCAAATGATAATCATCATTCCTATATGAAAAAATTTTCTCCTATCTGTCTCTTTTTATTCAAAATGTTTGTAGAATGATATTTCACAAATCCATAATCCCATACCATTATCAAGCGAAGCAAACCAATAAAGCATCATGCAGCCTTCGTCTCCTTGATAAACTTACATGAAGAAAACTTATGTGTTATTCCACTATTGTATCTACGAATAAAATTATATGGATGAAATTTTATGATGTCACATCTTTATTTGAACATTTTTAGAAGAATTTTACAAAGACAGAAATAAAACGAAAGGTAAAATCGTATCATATAATATGACGAAACTTACTGCGTCTGATGTATTAATATTAGTTTTAAGTTTGCCATAACTTTCTTACAAATAAAATTAAGTTCTCACATAGTTAGCAGAATTTTACATACTCCAAAAGATTTAAGACAAAAGAACCATAAAAGACTCTTACTTAAGGAGGCTTCTCCAAAAGTGCCACCGTGGTTCTTAAACAGCTAATGTTAGTTCATATTTGTCCTTAGACAGCTAATGTCAGTTTCATATTTAGCATATACCATGAAGAAGGATAAGTAATAAGATTACACTTTGTTTTTCAAGCACATGTTGCAGAACCAAATGTGGAAGTTGCGAACATGCTCAACTATGGCCATTAAAGTACTTGGATTATGAAGAATTTATTAAAGTGCATATGAAGTTATGAACTAACCTTTGAAATGCAAAATCATGACATGAAACTATATTGCCAAAATTTTCCCAAATCAGATCAATGATGGTGAGGATGCAAAAACAATTTAGTTGAGCACCCCAAGCCAATAAAATACCACTTCAAATAAGATCATATTTACAATATATATACCATAGTATCTAAACCAAAACAGCAACAAAACTTCATCAACGTTGGTATATTAATTAAAAATCACATACTTGCAAGGATGTGAAACCAAAACAAAAAGTCCACCATGACTCAACAGAATTTGGGTGTACAAAACAATCATAAATAACAATTCAAAAAACTATCAAGTTCATGAATATGCCTCAGTACCTGAAACCCTGAGCATCACAAGATCTCAACTTAGAGTCAGCGCCATCTTTGGAATGCACGGTTCGCTTTAGATCTCGGTCACCATTTACAACTCTTCCACTTGCAACTCCAGCAGACCGCTTCTTTTTGTTTTTTCTATCCCATCCTTCTCCTCCAGCAGGTAGACTTCGGATCTTTTCCTCAACACTAGAAATTTGGAGTACATCCCTCTCCATGACTGCTAGCTGCCTCGGGACGCTAATGGACCTACCATCACCCTGGTTGCATCAAATTGAAAAAAATAATATTGAATTAAAAAATGGGAGAAAAAGGTACATTCTAATAAACTGAAAAGTAGCCAGGGACCAGTGAGCCAGTCATCTGCAACGTGTTCAGCAGGATATAAAATCAAGATTCATAGTCCATACTTCCCACTCAAACAACAAGATTACCCCATACGCCTAACAAGGCTCCCGCACAAAATGGGGTGAGGGAGGAGGGGTCGGGTTTATGCAGCCTTGCCCCTGTAATGACAGAGAGGTTGTTTTCAACTGACCCAAAAGTATAGTTGCAACAACTATATATGACTTCACAATAAAAGAAATTCAGATAGTTAAATGAGCCAATTTGCTTGAATCCATTATAATCCAAACCCAAAGAATGGTCAATCTTCCCACTCAAACAATAGGGAAAAACGAGAGGAAGTGAAACTAGGTACTCACTTCCAAATACCACAAATGCTTCTCGGAATCCTTCACAATAAAATGAAATAGGCTAATGCAAACTTGGTGATAGTAAGATTAATTAATTAATTAATCAATTATCTATGACCAAATTTACAGTAAAAAATAAACAAGGGAAGGTAAACTTTAATAGTTCTGTGCTTGAGCAGAGTATTTACAATTAAGCAATTCAACAAGGAATCACAATAAAATAATGCATGGCTGTTTGATGCATAAAGTTACCAGCAAAAAGGATTCACAAGAAATTTTGCTTCTTGTGATGAGTATTGATGAGATAAAGAAACAAGGAAAGCGAAAGATTCATTGCCTTCTATGCAACTCAAGCATAGGAATCATTAACAAACATCAAATTTACTAACACAGATCAAATATCAACATAAACACACAAGTACAAACCCGCACATCGGCCACTGATGTACGAACACGCTTATTCAGCCCAACAGTCTTGGCCCTGTCCTCCAATCTTTGGCCCATCATGTCCTGGGTATTTCTATGGATTTGATTCACCAACTTTGTCATGTTTGTTCCGTTTGACCTCTCATTCGGCAGAAGTTCATTACGCTGCTGCTTCTTTGACTCAAACACGTCTCTGTACTTCTCCAATTTCACTAATGAATCATTCATCATATTTGCTCTAACCCTGTTAGAATCAGATAGCATCATCATCAGTAAGACACCACGTCATTTATTTTCAGAAATACAACAGAAAATAGAGAAACCCTGCCATCCAAATTCTAATAGCATGATATGCACAATACTCCAAAAGAAAATTACAGAATAATCCCACAATTCAGCAAGTCTAATGACGTGTAATGCAACTTTGTCATTAATTAAATTCATGAAAACTATCCAGTCTTGACCATCTCAATTGTAAATTGTCATGCATAGAGTTGAACTTCCTTTTGGTCCACCATTAATGGGATCCAAAACTTTCAACCACTTCATGAAATATGTACATGCCAAACTTCAACTTCAATCATTGAAGAAAAGAATGCCAAAAATCGACAACAAGGATTGGCATGGGCAAACCATAATACAATGACAAGCTGTTGCAGCATAAAATATTAACTGGAGATACCTGGCTGTTCTACAGTTATCTTGTACACTTTATTTTAAATGTTTTATTTCCTCAGTTGCCACGGGAGGTTTTGGATGGGCTACTGCCTACTGCAAAAGAATAGTCCTCGGATGCACTTCCAAGATTTTCACCTAAAACCTTCTATAACTCTCCAGAGCAATATTTCTGATTTCCTAACGCAATTTGCTCCAAAGATAAGCACTGATTCAAGGAAGGGATATCTGATGACACTGTGACAGCTCTGCGGCTTAAATTATTTCCTGAACTTAACATTACGGTCTCCTCATCCCCTCAAATACTAAGAACCTGCCAATAGAGTATGCCCAAGAACAATAAATCCAAAGTTCGCAATCGACTGAACATAACAGGATCTTTTAAGAATACCACTCAGGGTAGGTTTTATAGCAAATAGTTCGGCAAAGTATCTTCATTCTGTTACCTAAATTAGAAAAATTAATTTAAACATCACCCACTAACATTAATTATAACAATAATTTATAAGAATAGGCTTCAAAAGTTTCAGAACCGTTACTCTTGATCGCCTCGTTATCAAAAAGAGAGATCAAATCATCGATCAAACAAAAATTAAGCCAGCCAACTTGTCCCAAAAGTTCTGGAGAAAGCAAACTTTATGTCACTATCTTACAAGAGGAATACACCAATCAGATACCAATGAAGCCTAAGAAACAGCCAGTTGCTTAGTTCAAATAACTTGTGCCTTCATCGAGATTAAGAACCCAAGAGGCTACAGCAAATTGAATATGCTTATTTACATCAATGTGCCAATTAAAATAATCAGAATTAACAAATTCCCCACTGACAACAAACTCACAGACGCATATGTAACTTTTCATTACTCGACTTATCTCGAGTTCGAAACAATTCTTGTCCGTCTGCTTCGAATTTCCCAAAGAAAAAAGCGCTAAAACACGCCTAAAACTCAGAGCGTACGAGAAAAAAACACAAGCTCAAACATATAAAATAACCTGTATATGAACTAAAAAACCCTAATCCGGTTTCATGAAGCTTAGCTAGTTCGGAGACAAATAAGATGAAACCATACCGAAATTTAAGCAAAAGAATAAAAAGCGGGGGCGAGGAGATGAAATTACCAGAGGTTCAACGCGGTCAATCGGAGATCAAACCTACGCAGCCAATTCTTCGTTGAGAAAGAAAAAGGACAAAAGAACAAAGCGGGAGCGAAGAATTCGCTATCAGGTCAGCTCTATATCTTTATAGATTCTCCCCCGTCTATTCTTAAAATGTCATCCATTTCTGCGTTTAGAATGTGAGCCCAAATTTATATTGTGTACATTTTTGTTTTTTTTTTACTAAAATCGGACCGAATATTTTATAAAAAAAATAAAATAAAAATCGGACCAAATGTCAAACCAGTCATTTTACTGGTTTGTGATTTGAGCGGTTCAATTGGATAAAACCGTGATTCAACTGGTTAGTTAATTTTTTAAAATATTATTCAATATATTTTATATAATTCAAATATGTAAACCCAGTTAGCGGAAAACAAACAAATATCCTAAAAAGGTTAGTGGATTTTCGCCATGTCCTCTCACATTGTAAGAATGTTTGAATTCAAAAACCAAAACAACAAAAAAAAACCTATTCATTCCGACAGCCCTCTCGTAACTCTCCATTTTTTTCCGGCGAGCTTAACCGCCCCGCCTCACGTCATCTCTATCGTCCGCCTCAGCTCCGCCTCTGTCGTCAGTCGTTTTCACCCCGCAGCCTCCACTGTCAAATCTCGCTGCCGTTTTGTCCTTCGTCTTCTTTCTTCTGTTTTTGGTTATGTTTTTTCAGGCGAGATATGTGTTGCTCTAACTTCGGCGGGCGGCGGGATCTGGAAGCGGCGAGATCTGGCAGCGGGGTGCCAGAAACGGCTAGATATGAGCAAAGGGGTGGTTGAACAGCGGGATCTGATGGCGGTGTTGGCGACGACATCCAGCGAGATTCTGACCATATTTAAAAAGTATACTTGTTATACTAACCTTACTATACTAAAAAATACTAGTATATGTATACTAACCATGATATACTAATTAAAAAAATAAAAATAAATACAAGAGAAAACAATGATAAAAATAAATATAAGGTAAAAAAAGAACAAAAGTAAATACAAGGGAAAAGAATGACATCCACTACAAAATACCCTTTTTCATGGGTTTAAAATGGGGTTATGGGCTTAAATACTATTTTTGGGTCTATTTGGGTGTTCAAATTGATATGTTTGACCAATGCATCTAAATTATTAAAAATGCAGGATGAATGTAATAATAAACATGTAGAAATATTATGAAGAATATCACGCAAATAAGCTAAATTATTCATCTTATCAGTACACAAGAATCACCTGCATAGTCCTTATCAAACAGGGATGGTAGAGTGATCAAAACATCCTCTCCATCGTAGTATCATCAAAGATCATTTCGTCTTCATTGGGACACGATTCTTTCTTAAATAAAGCAAACTAGATAACCTGAGCCACTTGTTCTGAAAGATTAATGATTTTTTCCTTGCCCTTTTTGTTGGCCATAGGCAAGGAGGGAG
>CAOJBJ014207324.1:0-11340 GCA_948291685.1 Euphorbia celastroides | reverse complement strand
ATTGTCACATCTTTACTCTTACAAAACACCTTGGCATTCTCCTTACATTACTGAACTCTGTCTAAAGCTGCTCTTTCTGATCCTTAATTACCCCAATTTTCTCTCTCTCAGACCAAACTAATCAACCCAACATGAACCAAAAGTGCTTGGTCTTTACTCTTGTTGCCTTCATTCTTCTCTCTTCTTTTTCAAAATCACATGTGCAAGATTCTAGATTCATGCCTTCACAATTTTGGAAGCAGATGTAGCCTAAGAAATTGCCAGCTCCCTCTTCATCTCCTTCTAGAGGTACCAATTCGGTTTCCGGGTCTTCTTCTTCGGCCATGGTCAAACCCGATTCGAGGTTCCCTGAAGGTGGGAAGTTGTAGCTTTGAACAATTCAGAGTTCTTCTTTTATGTCTAACTGTAGAGTATATAATATGTCAATGAATTATGGCAGAGAATTTTGTAAATGATCATTGTATATGCTTTAAAGAGAAGCATATTAATAATTGTAGATTTTTTTGAACAATTGGTGTGCGGATATACTGTATAGGCTACTGAATAGAGATTGATATTTTATTGTTATTGATGAAGATGAATATATGAATTCAACAACTGAGTTGAGCTAGCCTACTATTTCTTGGTAGTTTTAGATGATTGATTATCGAAGTACCTTCTTTTATCTTTTTAGTCTTTCTTAAAATTTATCCTTCATCCAACTTCTAGCATTCATCCTCTCTAATAGTGATAAACAATGCCATGTAATGGCATATCCTTTGGGCGTAGTCAAAGCTGTTGGTGTTTAAAAAACTCTAGGCGCTAATCTGAAGGGCGAAGTCTTACCATACCTAGAAGGAAACCTAAAAAATACGTAAATTATTATATAATAAAATACTACATAATTTAAAAAGTATAGTATTCTTAGAAACCACAAATAATTTCCACCTAGGCAGTCGTTCTAGCCTATTTCTTGAATGCTAGCTTGCCTAAGTAGAAAACTGCCTAAGAATACATACTCGGGGTATAGAAAATCACAGTGGTGTACCAATTGGGTGTTAGCTCAAATGGTACACTTACCAGTTTGAGGTGGGAGGTCCTGCATTTGTAAATCACCCAATTCAATTTTTTAATAATTATTCAAAAAAAAAAAAAATCAAGAAAATCACGGTGGCGTTCTTAAAATCTCGCCTTGACTGATTTTCAAAACACTGGCTCTAGTACCACTTTTCGGCTGCTCCCTCGAAAAGCATATGAGAATAGAAAGAAGTAGAAGGGAAAAGCTAGCCAAACTTGCTCTTGTTATTTTTTTGTTTTTTTTTTAATAATTAATAAATCCTTGAAGAGATTGAGTTCGAACCCAAGACCTCTCACCAACACATTCAAGATGTATCACTTGACCAAGGAATGTTGAAAATAATTGATTTGGACGAGATTGGGTTAATTAGGTCAAAAAGTTCAATATAGTTTAGTTAATTAGACTACATTAGAGAAAAACTAAATTATAACCGCTTTATTGCATATATTAACACTTTATTTCTTATTTTTAAGGCATATCAAGAGAGATTTTTTTTTGTTTTTTCCTCTCTATGTATGCATATGTTTATATGGATGAAAACGAATGATGGGAAAATCAGTTCTCTCCTATTCTCTTTCCTCATATGTCTTCCTACGGGCTACGACGGAGAAGTCATGTAAAGCCAATAATTACAGATATTCTAATGTTGCAAAACGTAGGAATTCGATTGTCATTCGATAAACCGTAATAGAATCTCAATTTTGCTACACAAGTAATAGCGATTTCAGACTATTCAATATGATAAGGCACGGAAAAAGTATACAATTCATTAATTCAATGTATTCTTATTCATTTTTGGGCAAATTATCGCATTCTGCTTTTTACAAACTGATCATTAACTTAGGTTTTATAAACATCGTTGTTAATTTGAACGAAGTACTTAGACTCGTACATAATGGACTGGATGCAATTCAAACCATATTAGATTCTCAACTGCATCATTAGTAGAATAAAATTGGAATTTCTAGTTAGTGCTGTAATTTTAACCAAATTGCAATTACGAAAGACAAGAAAATTTGGGATGTTATTCTGTGATTGAAGGTAGATGTATTTTCACGTTTTTTGACTGTCTCAAAATGTGAAGCTCTTGCACAACGTGTTTCATAGTTGGCCTCATTTCTCCTTCCAATCTTAAGCACATCTTTGCTATCTCTCCCACTTTTTTAATGTTCCTTTTACTTCCCTCTTCTTTCACTCTTTCATCCAATATTTCAACCAACTTATTTCTTTTCATAGACGATATAAAATACAATGCCAAACTCTTCTCCTCGCAGTCCGAACAAATCGCTTTCTTCCCAGTCATCAACTCTACCAGAACTACTCCAAAGCTATAAACATCACTCTTTTCTGTTAGAATCCCTGACTGAAAATATTCAGGGTCCATATATCCAAGCGTACCTTGAACCAAAGTGCATATTTGTTTCTCATCAAAAGGAACCAATCTTGAAACACCAAAATCCGACACTTTCGCAGTGAAGTCGTCATCAAGCAAAATATTGGCTGATTTTACATCTCGGTGAATAATTTGCATCGAATGCATATAAGCAAGTGCAGCTGCAGTTTCTTCGGCTATTCTCAAACGGGTCACCCACGGTAAAGATTCAACCCGATTCGGGTTGTGAAGATGCTGGAAAAGAGTGCCATTTGTGATAAACTCATAGACTAGCAAAGGAACTGAAGTCTCTAAGCAACAACCCATGAGTTTGACTACATTTGGGTGATAGATTTGGGAAAGAACAATGACTTCATTCACAAATTGTTCGACTTGGGCTTGGTCGATTGCTTTGGCTCTTTTGATGGCGACTGTTGTGTTGTCTGATAAAGTTCCTTTGTAAACTACCCCAAAGCCACCTTGGCCGATTACCATGTTCCTGTTGAAGTTATCGGTTGCCTTGTTCACTTCTTCTTCTGAAAGTAGCTTGGCTGCAATATCTTCTGAGTGTTTGGTCTTGGAGAGGAGTTTTTGTAGCAAGAATCCTCCATTTTGTTTGAAGTTCTCTTTTCTCAACTTTAGCCTGCTTCTTCTATGGATTCCTAGTATCACAAATCCCATCGACAAGAATAAGATGGGAAAACTCACGCTGCCGCCTACAAACAACAATGTATTGGTCAAATAAGAAAGATATATCATTCCAAAAACAATATTTACAAACTTCGGGAAATTCATATGAAAAGTAGAGACTTACCGATAACTAAACCAGTTCGGGTATTAAATAAAGCTGAACTAGCACCTAAAATGCAACCTGTTCCATCTTTTCTGCCATCACCATGGTGCCCCTTAGGGCAGTAACAACTGAAATTCCCGACTTTGTTCTGACAAATATGACTGCACTGATTCAACGCTGGAATCTCACACTCATTCACATCTGATCAAATTGAAAAACTCCTTTAATACCAAGCATAACACTGCTATTTAAAATCAAAAGAGAAACCGTGAAATAAAGGCCAAAAACATCTATAGCCGCCAATAGCCTACTTACCCCCAAACGTGACAAAAAGTTTGCCCTTAAACACAGCATGTCAGCTTTTCTTTGTTGAGAAAAAATCAGAAAAAATCGCACCTTTGAAAACTTAAATCATAGATAGGTGACATTTGGACTATGTAATGGCCAGCGAGAATGTATTTGACCATGGAATAAATGGAAAATTTTATAGTGAAAAAAGACCGGAACCCGTGCAAAATTCCCTCGAATAAATATTAGAAAAGGTTTGGTCATATATACCTTGGCATCCATTTACGATGTAAGGGTTTCCACCAAAACCATCAGGGCACTTGCAACGGTAACCCGGTCCATTACTAGAATCATAACACGTACTATTCTCGGCCTTACACCCGAAACTCTCCACATCTTTTCTAGCAAACTCACAGCTCTCATTTCCAACAGCCCAATCAAGAACAACCGGAAACTGAACCGAATCTTCCCCAGGCATAAGAGCAAGATCCAAAGTCGAAAAATTATACCAATTCGCATCAACAACAAAAGCATAACTACATGGATTAAAATCATCCACCATTTGATGCTTAAAAAAGCTAATAATCTGAATCGAAAAATCCACTGCCCCTATAGGCAACAACGTCTCGCAGCACCCCATGCCGGTGCACGAGCCGTTGACCATATCAGCAGCGTTTTCACAGTATGAAATGCAGCCGGTGGCATAGGGTTTGGTCTCCAGGCCTGCTATTAGGGCATTGGTGTCACACCCGATGGCTGTGAATTTGTTTTGGCTGTATGAAATCGGGAATGAGAACGTCATGTCGAGCTCTTTGTTTTTTATTGGTGAGCCTTTGTTGTAACAGTCATAGGCCGAGCTTACCCATACCCGAATTTGGCCTTCTATTGATATTTCGATGATTGATGTGCTGGTATCTGGGAAAAATGGTGTTGAATCAATGCAAGTTATGAGGAAATCTTCGGTGAGACTGCATTCTTGGGTTGTTCCAAAGGGGAAGGGGATGTTTATATCGCCGCATTTTCTTTGGCAGTCGTCGGAAGTGGTAGTTGGTATGGCGGTTAATGTAACTGCCAGGAGTAATAAGTACTTGTAGTCCTTATACATGATTTGAATTGAAAGTTGGTATTAAAAATTTGGTTGGTGGGTTTTGAATCAGGGGTTGTATTTCTGATTATTAAGTATGTAAGTTCATTCATAGTGTTCATCGAAATAAAATGCAACAAAGCATCACAAATAAACATTTGAAAATGTGGACAACTCATGCTGCACTAGTCAAAAGAAGTTCTCCAATGAAAGGAGAGAACTTACAATGCCGGCCCGGCCCTGCCATTAGACATTGTAGCTGAGGGGCCCAAAAACATTGGAGCTCACCACACATTAAAATGCAAACACTACAATACGAAAATATGGAGTTTAAAACCACTAGACTTAGTCTAGTAACCACCACACTTTGTTAGGAAATCCAACAAGTGTGGGGTTGTGGCCTGTGGGTTCAAGTCCCACAATCAACAATTTAGGCAAAAAAAAGCTTCCTTATTACTCAAAAAAAGAAATATGGAGTTTAACGGGTTATTTTGATTGAAATTGGAATATCTTTAGCATTCTATATTTAAAAGATTATTTATTACCAAACACACAATTCTCTGAAATTTTTTTGCAGTATTTTAATTTATAAGCATAGGAGTTTGTCAAACATAACAATACAAACATGTTAAAAATTGGTATGGTGTTTCACCAAGTTTACTAACATATACGTGGAATTTTAAACTTTATGTAAATGTACTTCGACTTATCATTTCATCTAAGTAATGGGTAAAATTACCGTTCACAATAGAAAAAAGAAATGAAACGTTTTATTCAAATATAGATGAAGATGAATGTAAAATAGAAATGTATAGAAATAGATGAGGAGGTTTTTTACTTGTTTCATGCTTGGACAAATGTATTACGTGGCAAAAACAAGTTTTAAAATCATGCAATATTAGATTAGTTAGTAAGGACAAAGTTCATGTATCATTATCTTCATGTAGTGTAGGTGTTCGAAGAATTGGCACAAGCTTGTTTATTTAACTGATTGACAATAATTAGAAGTCTTTGTTAATGAACGCTTTTGACTGAATTGAAACGAATAAAATACTAATTACATCAAACAACTGCTAATAACAACATCTAAATGAAAAAGACACCTAAGTTGTGTGCTTAATGTCGAGTCTACTGCATGTTGAAATAGAAGTAACTAAGAAAATGGGTGCTGATTAATAGACAAGAAAGTCAATATCTTATTTTAATATTTTAGTATAAGCAGATATTTAGAATTTTTTAGGTAGTGCTTTGTGAAGAATTACAATGACTAACAAGAAAAAAGGACCAGCAGAACGTCGGCAGCCTGCAGTGACGATGAAACCTAGGATTTTATCAACCGTATTGTTATTAAGTATAAGAACAAAATTCGGCTAATATGGGACCATGTGTTGTTTGTATGAGGTCAATTACATGTGTTTTGTAACAGAGAAATACAACATTTTGTTTATATAATCGCCACAGACAATGCCCAGGGAGATGTAAACCGACTGATTAAACAAAAGCATAGAAGATAAGCGCTAGAGATTCGAATTGAAAAATTTCACAATAATATACAATTTGCGATAAGGGTTATTATATGAAAGAGCTACAAAAGACTATCCTGTAGAATTATAAGGGAGCTATAGACAAACATCAAACAGGCTATAAGGGACTATATGACTGAAATATAATAAGCTATAATGAAAAAACTAATGGGGCCTATCAGATAATTAAGCTCTTCATTCACCTTTAAAGTTTTGGATATTCAATTTCAATTCAAATGAGAATTCAACTAAAATGAAATTACAAGAAAATCTAGACGACGCAGGTTTATAACACAAGATCAAATGAAAACCCTGAACCAAAATTTACAGGTTTATACCCAACTGTCTATACAGGCAGAATTTTTGCAAAAGGAGTTCATTCTCAAATCTTAGCAAAAACACAAGTAAATCGGATGACATTGTAGAGATGATCAACTCCATAGGTGCTTGAAACTGCGTGCTATCAATGTAATTATAGGGCATTGTTTGCAAACCCAGAAGGGGCTCTGCCTCTTCTATTTCAGCTGTAATTTCAACATTAGAACGTGTTGAAGCATTTCCAGCTGAGGAGAAGACCTAATTCCACGTCAGCACCAATCACTTTCACACCAGCCATTTGCCAGCTGGATTAACAGAATTAGTTAGCTTTTCCGTTAGCTCTCTTCCCGCCTTTGCTGTGTATAAATAGACCTGCAATTGTAAAGCAGAGTGAGTGATTTTTCTCCATTGATCAATAAACATTTGTTTTCGTTCAATTGCAACTTTATGGTATCAGAGCTATGGCTAAACGAAAGAATCAAAGAGCCAGAGCTAACAACAATATTAATAGTCGATTGGCGCAAGAAGAAAGTTCTTATCGCAGAGATGAAGGAGATTCAGAAACAGAGCAGCAAGAAAAGAGCTCAACGAACGATAATCCAGGTCTCATCTTGATTCCGATTTCGCTAACAGGAAGTAACAACTATCTAGCCTGGAAGAATTCAATCGTTCGAGCTCTCATAGCAAAAGGCAAACAGCAGTATGTGCTTGAAGACGTTGATGAACCAGAAGAAGGCACCAAGGCGCACAGAAAGTGGAAGAAAGAGGATTGTTTGGTAACGTCCTGGATTTTGAACACACTGAGCAAAGATCTAGCAAAAGGCTTTGCTTACGCAACAAACTGCAGAGATCTATGGTGTTCGCTTGAGCACACGTTTTGCGAAGGTAATGCACCCCTTCTATACAAACTAAAACGAGATATTAACCTGATGGAGCAAAGAGAAATGAATATCTTGCAGTATTTTAACAAACTGCGGCGATTATGGGATGAGTTGCTGCTTTTGAGGCTGATTCCTAGCTGTAAGTGCGGGATCGCTAAAGACTGTGTGCAATGGTTTTGGAAGAATTAGTGAGCAAGATCAAGAAGACAAGATGATACAGTTTCTGATGGGATTAAACAGCAAGTATGATCATGTGAGGAACCAGATCTTAATGATGGAGCCACTGCCTAGTCTCGATAAAGCATTTTCTATGCTTAGTAAGATCGAGAAACAAGAAGAAGTTTCTGCATCCAGAGTTCTTGAGATGTCTAATTACTCCTCTGGATCTATGCCTAACTTTTCTTCTGGATCTATGTCTAATTTCTCTTTTGGATCTATGCCTACTTTCATACTTGGTTCTACATCTACAGCAAATTTTCCACAGCACCAAACAGAAGAGATGGAGGTTATAAGGTGGATAAAAGTCATCTGAAGTGCAGCAATTGTGGCTAAACAAAGCACACAAAGGAAACCTGTTTCTATCTTATAGGTTTTCCTGAGTGGTGGGGCAAGCCTAGGCCAAAAGGGAGAGGTAATCAAAATAACTTCAATTTTTCACATGCTAACAATCATGCTCGTTTCACTCCAGATGATAAGGCAAACAGTGTGAAAGCTGATGAAAATCTAGATCAAAATATGATGCATAAAGTGGCAGATGAAGTTTATAACAGAATGATGAAGGCAAGAGAGAATCTAGTAGCAACACAAGAGTCACCTGTGCATTTTCCTGGCAATGAAACTGTTGCTTATAGTGCCTCTAGCAGTGCATACAATTCTTTTGCTGGATATGCAGGTAATGTCATGCCTATGCTGTGGATTATAGATAGTGGTGCAAGAACACACATGTGCAATTAGAGTTATCATTTCTCTGACTTACAAACAAAAACAAGTTTTCATCAAGTGATTTTACCAGATGGCAGTTTAAAACAAGTAACCAACACTGGCACAGTGCAGTTATGCCCTGATTTGATCCTAAAGGATGTCCTACATTTGCCAGAATTCAAACAATCTGCTGTCAGTTGGTAAATTAGTCAGAGATAATGATATCAGGGTATATTTTGAAGCAAACTACTGTTATTTTCAGGACCAGAGTACTAAAAGAATTACAGCAGTGGGGAGCCAAAAGGATGGCTTATATCTGCTGGATGAAACTTCTTTTAGTACAAATGTTCTAAATACAGTAGTTACTTGTAATTCAATAGAAAAGCATAGTCCATTCAATGCCTCTTGTTCTGTTGATCCTTGGCATTTGAAGCTAGGACATGCTTCTTTCAATACCCGAAGGCATATTACTGCTATTAAAGTTTAGTGTAATTCACTAGACTGCTATATTTGTCCACAGGCAAAACAATCCCGTTTTCCTTTTAATGCTAGTACTATTTCCAGCAAAGTTAGATTGCAATTAATTCATATTGATCTGTGGGGTCCATATAAGCAAGCAACTACTGCTGGGGCCATTTACTTCTTAACTTTGGTTGATGACTATACTAGAGTAACATGGATTTACCTGCTTAGACAGAAAAATGAAGCAGTTGTTACTCTAGAAAATTTTCTTAATCTTGTTTCAACTCAGTATGATGCTAAAATACAGATTATCAGAAGTGATAATGGTGGAGAATTCCTAAATGCAACTTGTTATAAGTTGTTTCATTCTAGAGGAATTCAACATCAAAGAACTTGTAGTTACTCCCCACAGCATAATGGAGTTGTGGAAAGAAAACACATGCATCTTTTAAAAGTCACAAGAGCCTTGATGTTTACATCCAAACTTCCTACTAAATTCTGGGGTGAGGCCATTCTGTATGCTACTAGCATTATCAATGTCTTGCCTTCCAAAATTCTAGACTGGAAATCTCCCTATGAAGTATTCTATAGTAAGCCACTAGATTACAACAGATTTCAGGTTTTTGGATCCCTGTGCTATTACAAGATTTTGCCTATGCGAGATAAACTGTCTCCTAGAGCTAATGCCAGTATTTTTCTTGGTTTCTCCCCTGGTCAAAAAAGGGTACAAGGTTTATGATATGAACCTGCAGAAAGTTATTGTTTCCAGGGATATGTAATTTCCTTCTCTGGCTTTCTCTTATGATTTAACCAATTCTTCTATCGTTCCCTCTACCAAACCATTTTCTACAGCTACAGTTCCATCACCAGCCATAATCTCCTCTCCTAATGATTCCCAAATTCGAAGAACAAGCAGAGTTTCTATCAAGCCTTCTTGGTTCTCTGACTATGGTACTTCTATGCAGGTTGATTATACTGCTTTTCTATCTAAAATTCAGCAACTAAAGGAACCTACTCACTACTCTGAAGCAGCACAGGATCCTGCCTGGGTGATTGCAATGCAACAAGAGCTTTCAGCTCTTGAGCAAAATGAAACCTGGCAATTGTGTTCTTTACCAACTGGTAAGAGAGCACTTAACAGTAAATGGGTCTACAGAATCAAGTTTTTGCCAGATGGAACAGTTGATAGATACAAGGCCAGATTAGTTGCTAAAGGGTATAATCAGGTGTTTGGGGTGGACTATACAGACTCTTTTAGTCCTGTGGCCAAAACAACAACAATCAGGTTGTTTTTGGCCATTGGAGCTGCTAGAGGGTGGCCTATTCACCAGGTAGACATCAATAATGCCTATCTACATGGGCATGTTGAAGAGGAAATTTATCTCAAACTACCAGATGGCTATACTAAAGCTTTACCAGGACAGGTTTGCAAACTAACTAAGTCCTTATATGGGCTTAAACAGGCAGGGAGGCAGTGGCATAGGGAAATTTCTACTAAGTTGTTACAGTTTGGTTTTACAAAGACCAAGAGTGACACTTGTTTGTTTACTAAGAAAACTGCAGTAGGTTTCTTAGCCCTTTTGATCTGTGTGGATGACATTTTGATCATGGGACAAAATGCTCAGCAAGTGACGAAAATGAAGGATTATCTGCATTCTCTATTTACTATTAAGGATTTTGGCCTTGCCAAGTATTTCCTTGGGGTGGAGGTGTAGCAAACAGAGCAGGGATTGTATATCTCCCAGACAAAGTATATCAATGATCTCCTAATTGATGCAGGACTACAGAATTGTAAGGCAGTATCTAGTCCTATTGATACTTCTATCGATTTAACCCTGTCAGGAGAACCAATGCAAGATCCAAGATTGGTGGGTAGACTGCTATATCTAAATTTTAGCAGGCCAGATTTGTCCTATTGCACACAGCATCTAAGTCAATTCATGCAGCAACCAACAATCCAACATATGCAAGCAGCTCAGCGTGTTTTAAGATATCTAAGTGGCACAAAGGAATATACTTTGTTCTACCTAGCATTAACAGATTTTAACCTTACCAGTATTTGTGATTCTGACTAGGGAACTTGCAAGATAACCAGAAAATCTTTAACGGGGTTCTGTATTTTCCTAGGAAGCTCTTTAGTTTCCTGGAAAACAAAGAAGCAAAACTCGGTCAGTTGTTCATCTACAGAAGCAGAGTATAGGAGCTTGGCAAATACATGCTGCGAAGTGAAGTGGATTACTTATCTCCTTAAAAAAATGGGGATAACGGTTCTGTTGCCGATTCCGTTTTACTGTGATAGCCAGTCAACAATAGTAATTGCCAAGAACCCCGTAATGCACGAACGAATGAAACATGTGGAGTTGGATTTGCACTTTGTGCGCGATTTGGTTGCAGAGGGTTTTGTTTCAGTGTCTCATGTGCCGACAAATGCGCAACTAGCAGACCTGTTCACAAAGCCCAAAAGCAATCAGTTTATGATTCCATTTCTTCAACGAATGAATTTTGATGGGCTCTAAGTGACAGCTAAAAACTAACACCAATAGTCGCACAACTAAGGCAGTGTACCTATCGTTGACAAGTTATAGTTCTGGTTTTGTCCAGGTTATCGATCCACAAGGAAAGTAACAAACTACCGGGCTAC
>CAOJBJ014205718.1:0-14127 GCA_948291685.1 Euphorbia celastroides | reverse complement strand
GAGGATGGAGAAGAACAATGCCAAGGTGAAGGAGAAGGCAGATGAGCACAGCCGAGCCGTTGAATTTGAGGAAGGAGATCAAGTCCTTGTGTACTTGAGCAAAGAGAGGCTTTCCAATGCTACCAACAGCAAGTTAAGACCACGCAAGTATGGCCCCTTCCGGATTGTCAAGAAGCTTAGTCCCAACGCTTACTATCTCGAGCTGCCTTTGTGGTTGGGCAAGACGTCTCCTTCTTTCAATATTAAAGACTTGACTGGTTACAAGAAAGATGCACCTTTAGCCTACCCCGATGGCCCATTAGAGTCCAACTCTTCTAAAGAAGAAGAGAATGATGAGGGCATGATGCCGGCTCGATCGCCCAAATGGCTCGACGGACAAACGGCTCGACGGCCCGAACACCCCGACGGACAAACGGCTCGACAGCCCGAACGCCTCAACGGACAACCAGCTCAAAGGCTCGAATGCCTCAACAGATATCCGGCTCGAATGCTCGCCTCAATTGCATCCTGCTGGATCGTTTCCTTCGCTAGCAAGGCTTTCCAGAGATCAACGTCACCCACCTGAGTAAAACCTCATCCCAAGGAGTCCAACTGATAGGTCCGCCTGTCATGTCTGACGAGTCAGTCTTGGGATTGCGACCTATCAATGGGTTGTTGACCCAATGAGTAGCGGGGGGACCAAGATCCCATGAGATCCTAGTGATGTTGATGTTTTGTCCTATTTTGTTGTCATGTGGCATTTTCTTATTAGCTATGTATTTTGCTATTTGGGTATAAATATCCCTTATGTCTCTTTGTAATTCAACTTTTATCAATCAAATTCAAAACTTTGAGATTTTCTCTCTATTTCGGTTTCTAAAACCTTCAAGTTTAGCTTGAGAATCCCCTTAGAAAAACCCCGTTTTCCGACGCGTTTAGCTCGTGAACCTCTCTTTGTTGGTTTTTCAGTTAAAACCTTTTCACCAGTCTTCTAAAATCCTTATCAAACTAGAAACTTCACTAGTTTGTTCAAGTTAGTATAAGAAGATCCGCCGGGAGTTGTTGCTTCCTCTGCTTTAGCCTTACATTCCATTGCCTTCTTTTTCATCGCTTTACCTTTCTCGCCATCCATTAACTCTCTCACAACTTTCTCCACTTCCTCTCTCTTCACATTACTATCCATCTCCATCCCAACTCCCCACTCTTTACAAGCAAACCAACAATTCGTTTGTTGCTCCGCAAAAAATGGCCAACAAATCATCGGAACACCGCAACAAATGCTCTCCAAAATCGAATTCCATCCCATGTGACTTAAAAACCCGCCAATGGCTGGATGCTTCAAAATTTCCTCTTGCCTACACCAGCTTGCCAACATCCCTCTATCCTTTGTTTTTAGCTTGAATTTGGGTGGCAGCATTGCTTTTTCGCCTTCTAAAATATCGGGCCTTATTATCCACAAGAAAGATTTCCTGCTGTTGGCTAGCCCCCATGCCAATTCTGTCATTTGTTCCGGGTTTATCACAGCTATGCTCCCGAAATTTATATACAACACAGAGTTGGGTTGTTTTGATTCGAGCCACTCGATGCATTTGGGCTGTTCTTTCCATAGGTTGGAGCTTATTTCTTGTAATTTTCTATTTGGGATATTGTCGACGAACAAATGGAGAGGACCGATTGTGTAAAACGGCGGGAATATAAGAGATAGAGCATCCAAAACATGTTGTTCGAAAGCATCGAATGTGTTCAAAATGACAGCCGAAGCTCTTGCTGTTCGGTTTATTTCTCGTACAATGAAGTTGAACATGGTGTCGTTTCTGTCTGTAATCCAGCAGTAACTTGGAAGATCCTTTAAGCGCATTTTTTTCATCCCCGGGATCCAATCAATGGTTGAATCCGGGAATCCGTTGGTTAAATAAGTTGCATCTGCAAAGTATAACAAAGAAAAAGATCTATAGATCAAATACAAGTCTCTGATGCAAACATTCAATATAACAATTTTTTGAGTCCTATTTTACCACACACATATATCGAAAATTACAAGATGTTATGATATCATGTCAAGAAACACTCCAAGTTGAGTGTTTAAAAGTGCTTGTCGAGGAAGATTTTAGTCTTATACGATTATTTTATATCTGAACACATTCAAAATTTACTTGTTGCAGTTGGTAGGAAAGTCAAAAATACGCCAATGGAGGTGTTTGGGCATACGTCTTGGTAGGGCTATAAACGAGTCGAGTCGAGCTGAGCCTTAGTTTGCTCGTGTTTAGCTCATTTATATTTAGTTAAAAATTTATTCACGAAATGTTCATTTATTAGTGGAGTCGAGTCAAGCCAAGCCAAGACGAGCTGAGCTGAGCTTTTATCGAGCTAAACACGAATGGTTTGGCTCATTTACATCCTAAGTCTTTGCACGACACCCTGGACTTTTATTTTTTTGAAATTGTGTCTTAATTAAGGTGTGTGAGTTTAAAATTCAGAGTAGAAAGTGATTAGAATTTGGGTGTTAGTAGCTGTGGACAGTTTTGTCTTTTTTTTTTGCATAATTCGGTTGTCTTTTAGTTAACTATGATACCGTGTTAAAGAAATATTTTTTTATCGAAAATTTAATTGCTGAAAATAAAGCAAGACTGCAAACCTTTGAGAGGAACTAAGCCTTTTTGGAGGAGAACAGGAGAGTGAGCGTAGCACAACAAACCACAGGCACTAGGCGTCGAAAAGAGGACTTGAGGGATCCCGAACCGGTCAGCTGCATCAAGGGTGAAGCTCATGGCACTATCCGAAACAATACAAGTGACAGGTGGCAAACCACGATTGGAGTTAAATCGGGAGAGAAGATCAACAAACGGAGCTAAGCAATTCCTCGACATAGAATCACAAACAGCTGGAATATATTGGGTCGTATTAGCATCGGACGGTGGTAAGCCGTCAGGGATGGTCATGAACTGGAAATCCGGGAGACCATCAAGAGCTTTCGAGCCTCTGGAATTAAGCAGTCTTCGATGGTTATATTCGGTGTTGACAAAGGTGATATGGAAGTTGTTGAAATGGAGGAGTTTGGCTAGTTTGAGCATTGGATTGACATGGCCTTGAGCTGGATATGGAACACATACAACATGCGGCTTATCGGGATTTCTAGCAGTTGAACTCATCTCTTTGCTTTGTTTATTGGAAAGTGTGGATAAAAGACTGTTTTGAGGTTGTTAATTAATACATAACTGAACAATCAAAATGACTGAGCAACATGTCAAATTTGTACTTGATTTTGGACCGTATTGATAAGATCAATTGCGTGTTTTGTTTTGGACCAAGGTTTTTCACGCCTATTTTCTCCTCCTATCAAATAGGTTGGCTTCATTATTGTATTGTACAATCTAGCTACTAGCTTTTGGCAAGGAATGGCAAAGTCACTTTTTAATGGACTCTTGGTTTAACCATTTAGTCTATACATGCTATCTGTTTAGTCCATGTGATAATACCTAGTGTTAAAATAGTATGTAGAGTACAAGGCCCAAAATGAAAACTGATGAATCAAATGATTGACAATCGAACGCATAAACAAAAGAGTAGCAGCTTACATAGTTTATCAATCAAATGGTTAACATATATAGATTAGACCAATTGAAGAAGTGATACATTATACGTAAGGACAAGAAAAACCATTTTGTCCAAAATGATTTTACACACAGCAGATTTATAGGAGAGAGAGAAAAAAAAAGTAAGAGAGAACAAGAACAGTGTCGCGACGTCTAACATTTCTTTCCACAACTTTAATATTGTGTTCCATAAACTTACCTGAAGAAAAACCTTTCTATCATAATTATGGGAACAATAACAACTTCAAACTCACCCTTAAATCAAACTAAATTTTTTGCGTAAAATTTGTTATATCAGAGTTGGCTACTTTCGAATGCCGCCATACTAACCATTATGGCTGTTCTTTGCATAGGTTCAAGTCAAATGTGTCGAAAAGCAACAGCATAAGCTATCATGGTTCTATATAATGTTTTATGATTTCTCATTTTTCAATCTTTGTATTTAGGCCTTTTTCGATCTAGAAGACACAACACTTATCATATATGAGCCAACAAAGAAAATTGACAATTAATCAATTATATATTCAATAAAATAACAGACTGACCGAATTATCTCAAAAAACATATAGCAGAAGAAACTAAATAACCTAACTAAATTGGACTAAAGCAACAAAAACTAAACAACCTTGTAGCGATTATAGCCCACAAGTTCTAACAACATCATTAGGGAGACCATAAAACGTTGGAATCCCACAATTCCGATTAGTAAGAAACACTTGACAGCAATCTTCCAACACTTGACCGAACCGATAAACTCCATCAAAGCATCTCCCGATTTGCATAATAGCGTCTAAGCAACTCATCTGATTTTGCTGCGGTGGCTCAGGGGACGCATTTTCAGGTTGTGACGGCACTTTTGGAGACAAATCTTGTGTTGGCGGTTTAGGGGATGGGTTATCGGGTGTATTAGGGGACGAGTTTTTTGGTGGCAAATTAGGGTTTGGAGATGGGTTTGTTGAATTATCGCATTCACATTTGCAAGAACAATAGTATCCACCATTGTTGTCTCGATAATTATGCCTCACGGGAGTGCAACCATTGTCGCAAAGGCCACAGCCACACAATGAGAAGCCAAAACCGCGGTTCGAAGCGTTGCTAGTATGAACTAGAGCTAAGCTTAAAATTAGTATCAGCCAAATTAGGATATTTTTTGTAGCCATTTTTTCGGGAATCTAAACTATAGATGTGAGTATTCGTCGTACCCAATAACGTCTGGTTTGGGGGTTTTATAGAGAAAAATAATTCAATTGATAAGCTCTGTTAGTAAATTGAGCTTTGATCAATCTCAAATTGATTGAACCTGATTATCAATGATAATTAACACCAAATAATCTGAATGCTAATGTAGTCCTACTATATCTCAATAACTATTAGATTTGTATTCAGAAATGATTGTTATATATTTTGAGTCATTTATTTTCAATTGCAACCCGAGCAACATTTAAATTGGAAAATGGGTTTAATTTTATATTGTTGGGGACGAATGGTGTTGAGTTAAATTGTTTATATCCTATAGTGTCATGCTTAATTTAACTTTCATTTCATATCAATTAAGTAATTCTACGCTTTATTTAGCAATTCAGTATTTTTTTTAGTGTTTTAAATAAATTAAAAGAAGTAAAAAGTTATATATGGGAGTGGAATAGTAAAGGAAAGAAAAAGAAAGGAACATCTCATGTAATGGTACACTCGAAGTAACAATGGTCTAAATACATGCAGGTCTTTTTATAATTGTTCATAAACGTCTACTTACATCTTAACTTATCAAACTTTTAAATAACTCTCATAAACTTATAAAAGTGTTCTGGTTTGTCTCCACAAATCCACATATCAACGAGGAAATTTTTTCAAAAAAAAAAAAATTATATTTAAAAAGTCAAATTAATAAAAAATTTGACTCATGATAAAATGGGGCAAATTGATGCACAGAGATTATGTGGGACATAAAAGAGGTAAATAAGCTTTTATGAACAATTATAGGGGATTAAAATGTATTAAGTTGATAATATTGTAATTGGAAATGAGTGAATTGGAAGCTTTTAAAATGGTATGTAATTTTAAAATATTTGTAAATAGATGACGAAAAATTCTTTTTAATGAAAAAAATGATGTTTTGAGATTTATGTTAATCGATTCAACATTTTTATAGTTTGATTATAGTATTTACCAATTAGACATGAAACTTTTAGAAAATTTTGAAAACTTTTTTATGATTTTTTTGTAATAAAGAAAGAGCCGAATTGAGGGCATTTCCGGCCCGGCCCACACCCGCCGTCACCTCTATCGGCGTGGGAGACAACAGTTTCTCCTGATCTTCTTTCCCCTCTTTACCAATTACTTCTGTCGGGATATATTCTCTCTCGAGGTTTTGTTTGCTTTCTTCTTCGTTGATTTTAGTTTTACTATCTTCGAATTGTATGTTCTATCGTCTTCTATTTGAGCTGAAATTTGGATTTTTTTTCTTGAATTTATGTTTCTGTCTTCCACTCTTGCCTTATGATACTTCGATCGACGACATTTGTTGTGCTTAAAGTTCATCTAACTGCTAATTTTGTTTTGTGCGTTTCAATTCAACAAAAAAGGAATATAGGGAATTTCCTTCCTTTTGCAGAACATATTCATATTCAATTTTCATTAATGTATGGTATCCAAATCAAACATAATTTTCTCAATTGCTCGTCCAAATCCTCCTCATATGATCAGTTTAATACTCATCTCTTGCGACTCAAACTTGGTTGCATTCGAGTTTTCTGGTGTTGTGTTCTATTTGGTTGATTCAAGTATTAAAATTTTGATTGATTTTAATCACTATTATCTTCTCTGGTGTTGTCTTGCCTAGGAACTGTTAAAATTGCTCAGTACAAATTTGATGGTCAGTTAAGTTGTGCAATTTGATTTGGGTTGTCAGTTCTACCTTTGAAATTGTCGTGTGGTTGGGGTTGAACATCATGTATCCAAAATTGTCTTGAATTCGATTATTGGATGTATTGACTACAAAAGCTTGATTAAATAGGAAAACGGTAGTGATGAATAGATTTTGCAGTGTAGCATCCATAAAGTTCAATTGAAATGGATAAAATTCTATAAATTCCATGTCTTCTCGTACTGGTTAAAATTGTTAGTTACTGAACTGATGAATTGAAAAATACCGGAAAGAGAGAAATCCTTAAGTGAGGTGCCATTCTTCTTAATCTGATTTTGTTCTAAACATAACATTGTAACATTTATCCTTCTAATAATAGGTTTCCTAACTCTGCATCCTTCATTCTACTTTCAGCCGCTGTATTCATTTTTTTCATAGTTTTTTGAAGCATGTTTCATATAGTTGTTTTTTTACTATACAGAGCCAGAGTTCAGCTACAAAGTACTGTTTTTACATGGCTGAAGAGCGAAAAGATCCTTTCAAAGGGGTCGATTGGAAAGCCATTGGAGGGGAATTGCAGAAAGACCCAAGTGCTGGAGCTAAACAAGTCATAAAGAAGAGACTCCCGAAAAAAGTTAGGGATATTCCAGAATATTATTTCCTCCCTCGCCGGTCTCTGCCCTCTGCAATTGCATTTTATGGATCGTGCATTGCTGCTGGAATCGGGGCTGGCATGCTGGTTGAGATTTGGATAAACAAGAAAGTCAAAGGTATCATATTATCGTTTTTCTTTCGATTCGTCCTATTAATCTATTATACAGTAATAAATAATTAGTCAAACTAGAAACATTAGATGGCATCAAGAAGTCAACTCTTTACTTTGAATTGCTAGTTAGAAGCTACAAACCCAAAGAATCATGATTCTAGTTCTAGCAATACATGCAAATTTCTACTCAATCCAACGGTGTGATTTCTGATAGCAATTTGTGTACCAGCCGAGCGTTTCGGGTTATTGATAGTCAATTTGATAATGTCTCTTTTATTTGCAATTTCATCGAATTGCTTATACACTTTTGCTATGGTGTTTCAGAGGATGGAGGCGTGATATGGGAATTCGACAAATGAAACATGTTGCACGAGTTATTGCAACATGTTGGTGTTTCTTTTCTCTTTTGAAAACCAGCTGGTTGGATTAGCACAGCTTTTTTATTTTTTTAGTGGTATGACTTTTACTGGCCGAGGTAATCGACTTTTTCGGAGGAATTTGTTGTGTGATGAAATGGCAGATACATTGTATATTCTTGCCTTGTCTGAGATCAGATTTTTCCCTGATTTTCACATGTTAGATGTTTTTTCTAAGTTGAAATGTGGTTAATATTCTGCTATATTGTCACATATGAATTGCTTGGTTCAACCTCTTTTCAAGCAAAACTGGAAGGTTCAAGTATTCGTTATGAACTTGTGGTACTTTGTAATATTCTTAATGTCTCTATCTGCACCTGATTTTGTATACGCCAGCTTTGAATTGAATGAAATTATTATAAAATTATAAATTTATAGTTGTACAGAATCGAAACTGAGTTCATGTCCAGTTCAATTGAAGCATGGTGTTTTTCAACTTATTTTCCATTCAGTTTGGTTAAGTTCAATTCGGTTTCATTTAAGTTCAATTCCATTACGTGTCCATTCAATTTTATTAAGTTTCAATAAAATTCAATTAGTTTTATATAAGTTTTTAGTTCCAATAAATTTTCATTATATTTTAATCAGCAAGTTTTATTAAGTTTCAAATGAACTTCAATAAAATTTAATTCATTTAGTTATGCCCTTCTCTATTCAATTGAAAGGAGCCTCAATAGGTGCATTGAAAAATGAAAAGCGAAATAGTGTTAAGTAGTCAAATCTGCTACATCAAGATTATATCTGCATTAGCTTGAAAGTGTTAAGTAGAGATTATATTTTAAATTCTGATTTTTGACATATATGATTGGTACAAGTGTAATTTGTCCTCACCATCAATATTCAGGCCAGGTGGCACCCGCTAATTGGTTGGTCACACCTAAAGGATTCAAATAAAATGATAATTAGTTAAATGTAGTTTCAAAGTTGAACGTCGGCTAACATTAGCAGACAGCACAACTTACATTCCAACCAGGGACTGGAAGATCCGTACATTAAGTGTTTCCAAACAAACACGTGTTCTATATTATGAACCTAACCGATTAGTTGCAGCACATAAATGTATACAACTTAACATAAACAGAGAAAGTCCATTTCATTTCTCTAAGTTTCAGAAAAAATGGATTCCTTTTTTTTAGTTAAAAGTTGCGCAGTTTTACTGTTGTTGCCTCTTTTGTTGTTCTTGTTTTCCCACAATGCAGAATGTGGGAGAATCGTCACGACTCTTCCAGGCTACGACGGTGTTCTTCCTTTTAAGCTTGAAACCGGGTAAAGTTTTCACATTTTTCCTTATTTTCGAAAAATTCCATTTTATTTTATATGGTAGATTGAATTGAAACCGAAACTTTTTTTTTTAATGTTGTTTTTATGTTGGAATGGAATAGATATGTATCAGTGAATCAATCGGAGCTGTTCTACATGTTTGTGGAATCACAAAGGAACCCAAAACAAGATGGTTTGATGATTTACTTGATCGGTGGCCCGGGTTGCTCTGCTTTGAATGGTTTTTTCTTACAAACTGGTACCTTCTTGTATTTCGAATTAATGCAAACTTTTGGGAAGTTTTTATTACTATAATGAATATATCGGACAAAACGCACCCCACATAAGCATATAGATTATTCCACTGAAAATATTGACTGGTAGGTTTGAATAGGCTTTTTTAGTTGATCAATTAGTTATCACACATTCATTGTCACATGTGCAAATAATGAAAAGAACTATTTACTATCTCAGGTTAATTTTACTCGTTTAGTTTCCATATTATGCTTTATGCAAAATGTTCATATTGTCAAAGGATTCCTACATTGCGGCACAACAAAATTAACAAATTACATGCCATATATCAACAATTTAGGCAAAATGCCTCCTTATTACTAAAAAAGTAACATTCATATATTCTAACTATATTATTTGTGAATTATTTATCAAAACTTGAGTAATTTTCACTAATGTTTCAATTTATTATGATTTTTTAAAGTTAGGATCAATTTTTAATTAAAATAAATATCAAAACTTCTCAAAAAAATCTCAAATTCATTACTAATGTGTATTTTATTTTTATAAAGGAACCTGCAAAATTTCACTTCAAAATGAAAAAAGAAAACCCTTTCAAATGTGGTTTCAAAATTTTGAAAAACATGTTTTTGCAAAATTCTGAAACCACAAGGGTGTTTTTGCAAAAATGTGAAACCACAGAGTATCTTTTTGAAGTTTACCCTAAAATAAACTTCATTTGAAATTATTTTATTTATAAATACTTTGTTGTATACAAAATTTATTTATTGAGTAAAGTTTGTTAATGTTACTTTTAGATGATTACAGTCTAATTTTTTTCAAAAAAAAAAGAGGGTATATTCATAATTTCTTACATGTCATATTGTTATTTGATAGGTCCGCTAGTAATAAATACAAGTGATTACTCTGGAGGCATGCCCCAATTATACTACAATCCATATTCCTGGACCAAGGTACATTATTATTTTTTATGGAGCGATTTCACAAAGGTAAATCAATGTTTATTTCAAAATTGTTTGATTATGTCAAATACTAAATGAGGATCTAAATGCAAATCTCACAATTTTGAGTCTACAATATATTTACAGAATTGAAGGAGTTGGGATTTTAACTCGACTGTCAATTTTTTAGTGATTGATTGATATCGTAATAAGTTGTGTATTTTTTTTTTTTTATTCAAATAAGTCGTGTATTTTACTTAAATTGTATTGTTGTGATTGCAGTCATCGAATATAATTTTTATAGAATCACCAGTTGGGAGTGGTTATTCTTATGCGACAAGTCCAGAAGGTTATTATACATCTGATACTGAATCAACCGAGCAACTCCACGTATTCTTGAGAAAGGTATAAAAACTATAATATATATTGTTTTCCATACTGAAACTAATTTTGGTTTTTACAAAGAAATAGTAGATTTAACGTTAATATGATAAAAATAATGTAATGGTTAACAACAATCTATTAAATAAATGGAAGATAATTTTTAGAAAATAAAAAATTAATTTAGCTGTTTTAATTGGTATTTGTAGTGGTTGTGTGAACATCCAGAATACATAGAAAATAGATTCTACATTGCCAGTGATTCTTATGTCGGAATAATAACTCCAGTTCTTGCAAAACTAATTATGCAAGGTATTTTCAAAAAATTTATTTCTCTTTTTATTTCCTGGTATTCCAAAAAAAATAATAAAATTTATTAATTGAAATGCAGGTAACGAAGCTGGATTGAAGCCATCTATCAATTTTCAAGTAATAATCTACTACAAATATTTTAGCTTCTTGTTTTTTTTTTATAAACATTTATCTTCTTGTTTTACATTCATATATTTTAGTTTTTGTGAATATTTCTGATTAGTAAAAAATAATTATTAAATATGAGTTTAGGGAATCATCAGTGGATCTCCCCATATGGATTCTGTTCTGGAGACAGATTCCATATATCCAACAGTTTACCATTTGACACTTATACCCAAGACCCTATACGAGGTGATTTTCGGATTTTTTTCAGTTATTTTGTTAAGTTCAAATTAATTATTAGTTTAAGTACCATAGAAAATAAAAATAACATATTTGCAACTTATATTTATAACTGTTTTGCAGTCGGCGAAAACCAGTTGCAACGGGAGTTACTCAGGCACAACTTCTACAGAATGTGAAGAGTATATCGACGAAATCGATAATGTCCGATTACATAATATTTTCGTTAAATTATTTACACTTGTTTATACCAAAATAACTTGGAAGAAATTATATAAATTCGGTTGTGTTATGCAGTTAATTGAGGAGATAAATGACGAGATGGTATTGGAACCTAAATGCATTACATTGTCTCCAAAACCTGATGATCAAATGTTTCAGAGTTTTCTTAGACAAAAAGTATCAAAATCAAGAAATGTTCCTTTTCCATTGAAGAAGCGAGTTCGTGACTATTGGTGCCCGGTATTTTTCCTTCTTTACCCATGCTCGTTTATGTGATTTTACGGTATTTTTTTCGTATCACTCATTGATCAATTTTCATATGACTTGTCCGATGATTGACGGATAATTAGTAAATTGTAAAGTAAAAAGCAAACATAAAAAAATCTATTTTTATGTGTTTTCTTATTTGAATATCGTGATTATAGACATATATATCAAATAAGATTGATATTGTGTTTGTTTAGAATTTCGGGTACAAGCTTCTGGACATATGGGCAAATAATAAAGACGTGCAAGACGCTCTCTTTGTTAGAAGGGTACGTTCTCATTTTACACTTATATAGAGAGTATTTTGATATTCATTCTAGAAAGTAGACAAATAACATCCTCAAACTGGCTCATAATTTTCTTTTTGATATGTATACTTAAAAATATGATTGGTCAATTTAAAAAATGGTTCTAATTAGTATAGATATTATTCATGTATAATAGGCTCAATATATAAAAAAAATTATGGCATTGATTATGTTGTATAATGTATTTTTGTGAATAATAATGGTGATAGGGAACAATTGAGAGATGGTACAGATGCAATATTACATTACAAGATGATGCCTACGATTATACTATTGACAGTGCCATTGATTATTACAAAAATCTCTCTACCACTGGACAACAAGTTCTAATCTACACGTACGTATATCTCTTGACCTTTTTTACGTGTCCAGCATTTTATTCTAGAACACTAAATATACATTTTCTATTTTCTATATGTTGTAGCGACAAATTAGTTACATCTTATAACATTTTATTCACCACCATATGACTTATACCCATCTAGATTATTGTTATACGTTAGTTAATTCATTATTTTTGTATTTTGGTACCTTTTTATGCAATGACACAACCTTTATATGCCTTAACGTGCTAGTTATGATTGTCTTATACCTTAATCATATCTTTTATACCTTTGAATACATTTGCATATTACTTATACATTTTATACCCTAAGATATAGAGACATTCTACTTGTACCTTTTCATAATTTAGTTAAAGATGTTGAAAAAAAATGTATACATATACATATGGATTGAGTTTTAAAGAGTAAAAAACTTTCAAACTCACATTGCATTGGATATCATGATTTTAGTTGTTGTATACTTATCAACCATGAGTTGAATATAGTCTAATAATTTAAATATTCATGACAATTATTTTGATGGTGCAGTGCCGATCATGATTTAGTAGTTCCATATTTATCAACCATCTCTTGGATAGAGTCTTTAGGATTAACTGAAGATTACGCTTGGCGACCATGGTTTGTCCAAGGTCAAGTTGCAGGGTAAGTTATCGATGACTCAATTAGAAATCTTTTTTGTGATGTCATTCTAATATATCTATTGATAGTTTATTATTATTCAGAAATAATTGAAATAATTGAAACAAAAAACTTGTTATTCTAGGTATACATTAAGAGTCGAAAATTACGGATTTCGATTGACATTTGCCACATTAAAGGTAACTACACATAAAATTAACATCGTTTTCCTTGATAACTTGATTTCCATAAAATTTTATGATAAAAACAATTAATATTTTTGGGAAATATATGTATTGGAAAATGCAGGGAGCAGGCCACTCTCCCACTCAATACAAGCCATTGGAGTGTTACAATATGTTTGAAAGGTGGATTAACTACTACAATCTTTAATTTTTCCACTAAATATTTGTTACTCATGTAATTGAGAACCCAAGATTTCGGCCCTCTATTTTTTGCAATTTTGTTTTGCTGAATTCATTTGAATGGTTTCATTCATCATGTGAATTTATTATTAAAATAAAAAAGAACTGAAGTGTTTATTTGAGTACAGTTATTGTAGCTTTCAGGATTTGGTCAATTGTTCTAGCTTTATTAATATGTTGCATTTTGTAATCATGCAAACCTTCTACTTTCATGTGTTCGATCATGCATTGCTGCAATATCAAAAAAAAATACGATTTGACTTAACGATGGAGAATTCTTTGAAGGACTTTACGACACATTCACAAGCCCATCAACTTATTTGAGACTCTCCTAATTATGCCTTAAGGATTGAATGACTCAAAATTATCCAAGGCCCAAAAAAGTTTAAATTTAGAGAGTTCCAAGGAAGGTTGAAATATTCATTAATTTCATTTCTTGGCCGCTTCACAAAAAATCATAATCATTTTAATCAACGTGATTCCTCGAATTATCTTGTTGAATAAAAATCCGATGCCTAATACCTTGCGCTAGCCATTTTTCCATGATAGCAAGCCTCACTTTCTTAATTAACATTTTATATCTTCTCTTTTCACTGAATTGATCACTTTGGTTTTCCATTCTGCTTGCACCTATAGTAACACTACTTCTTTTAATTGCTTCTCATTTCATAGATGGAATACTTATTTTTCTTGAAAATATTTCATTTCGAAGTATGGTAATGAATCTTGGACGATCTACAACGACTAAAACTTAACCTTTTTAGTAAAGTTTTACTTTTTCATACATCCAAAGGTTCTTTTCATCAGGCAGCAGACAATAATTTTCTTTTTT
>CAOJBJ014201032.1:0-13295 GCA_948291685.1 Euphorbia celastroides | reverse complement strand
GTCAACTTATGTGTCAAAGGTCAAGGAGAAACTTACAGCATCAGAATACAAAGATTTTGTGGGTTTTATGAAGGCAATGAAGTCCAAAGCTATGAAGATGGGCAGCATCCTAGAATCTATTGTGAGATTGTTTTCTGGACCGGATAGGTTTCCTCTTCTCAAAAGGATTATGTTGTAGAACAGGTTTCTGAATTTAATGCACTTATGTCAAAGGGATAACTTCAAAAACCTCCCTTGAGGTTTCGCTCATTCTCAAAAACACCCCTAAGGTTTATTTTTTTGCAAAGACATGCTTTGTGGTTTCAGAATTTTGCAAAAACACACTTTTCAAAATTTTGAAACTACATCCGAAAGGGTAATCTTCTCCATTTTGAAGTGAAATTTTGCAAGTTTCTTTATAAAAATAAAATACACATTAGTGATGAATTTGAGATTTTTTTGAGATGTTTTAATATTTATTTTAATTAAAATCGATTCTAACTTTAAAAAATCATAATAAAATGAAAATATTTCTGAAAATTACTCATATTTTGATAAATAATTCACAAATAATATAGTTAGAATATATGAATGTTAAATTTATTGAAATACCTTTTGTAATATTATTAAAACCTCAATTTTTCAAAAACATACCTTGCGGTTAGCCTTTTTTTGCAAAATTTTGAAACATCAAGGCATGTTTTTGCAAAAAAATAAACTTCAGGGATGCTTTTGATAATGAGTGAAACCTTAAAGGAGGTTTTTGAAGTTATCCCTATGTCAAATTTAGTGTCAGAAATGATTTCTTTCGACTATTATAACCTCAACTTGCAATAGCCTGTCATATTGTTTTTCCTGTGATTGCATTTTTCTTTTAAATTTTTTTTTTAGTCTTTACATTGACTGCTCTATTCACCATCCATTAAGCCAGATCCATACGTGATATGCTGGATGATGGAATGTGTTGTAGCAACTTTGATTATAGTTGTACAATTACGGCATTGAAAAGTTTTGCCTGATCAACTTGTAAATGATTATAGGGGTGGTGAGTCATTGTTGGATGCCTAATTCACATATGTGAGATCCGCTCGCATAAAAACTTTTATAGTCATTTTAGCTTTGGTTTTATGTTTTATGCTTCAAAATGAAGAATTTTGTTTTTCTGGAATGGTGTTGTATAAACATTTATATGCCCCTCTATCTTGAAAAGTGTCAAGTTATATTATCTTAGTCCCTGTTTGGAAATCCCAATCCTTGAAAGAATTCAATTCGTTTAATGTATTGTATTCCTTCCAAAACTTATTTTATACGCACCTAAAATAGGTAGATAAGCCATTTTATTGTATTATGGGCTTTTTTACATGAAATTGCCAGTCACTGTAAGTGTTAACTTCCAGTCTCTTTTGCTTGGTATATTGGTCTTGTCTGTTAGATGACCAATCAGTTTTTTGTCATCTTACTTGCCCAATATATACTTTCTTCTCTTCTCGTGCTTTTAGATCAATTGAATATCTTTCAAGTTTACTGATTTATATGTTTCTTTTTTTTATCTCTCTATCGCTTTCTCTGTCTTTAAATTTTTAGGTAAAGAAGCAAACTAAAACTAATGTGCTGACTAGATTTTGTGGGTTCATATTAGGATTCACTCTCCTGTTTTGGTTGACAACAGATTCAAGGATTATATTCCTGGCAAGTATCGTTCCATGTATGACCATTACCTTGAAGCAAATGGCCAACAAATTAATAACCAAGTAAGATTCTCTACTACAATATGTAATCAGTGCATGCCAATCCAACTTTCTTTTTTGTAATGTGCATGTGTTTTGCATTTGTCAACGAGTATTTTAGTTTATGAACTTTGTATTATTTAGGACATCTAATTCTCATCTCGATTTCTATGAATCAGCAGAATTGACTGGAGGACATGTACAAATTGATTCAATTGCACTTAGTAAGCAACTTTGTTATTGGTAGCCTATATTTTGTACCGTTTAGTTAGTAAGTTACTGCTCATATGTAGGGATTTGTAGTGCTTGTATAGTTTGCTTTAGGACAGCATGAGATTTCTTTGCTGTACTTTGGCTGAGCACTATGTGAAAGCAAATTCATCATAATGATCTCTTGTTGGTTATCTTATCAGTGAAATTTTGTGGTATGTGTCAGGAATAAGATAAATACTAAGATTGGACCTCACTTATCAACTTAAGAATTTGAGTAAAAATATAAAATAGTTCCATGACAATTTACTGTTGAAAGTAAATCTTAACGGGTCGAAGTTTTGTGGTAGACTTAGAAGATCTTTGTTTGGCCAAATTTAATCTTTAGTATATCTCATATTTCATTTTCTATATCTAAGAATTTTCCGAGAAATTTTAGATGGTTTTTCTTTTCTATTTTTTATTCGTAGTTTGCATTTCTTGGTTAATAATACTAACTTTTATATGTAAATAAAATGTCCTCACAATGATGTTTATAAGTATGCATTCTCTAAAAGGTCTGTGTTTGGGGAAGGGATTACCAGTTTATCCTTTTTTTCCTAGATAAAGTTTTTGCAATCATGTGTGCAATGTTAAAGTCTAAATGCATAAGGCTTATATTATTTCCATTGCTGATAAAAATGCACTGTTACTTACAGTAGTATGATAAGTGCTTTAATCGAAAGTTGTTTCAATCCTTGACTTAACAAATTTTTGAATTGAACTAGTGAGCTGACCGACAATTTTACAAACTTACAAGTTACAATGCAATATTGTTAAGAGAGAAAAAGATTGGTCCCGTTGACACACAGACAAATCTCTAATTAGTTATGTGATTACTCAACTGCGAGTTAATGTTAATGAAATAGACAGAAAAATCCATACTTCTTTAGTCATTGCCTAAATTTATCTTAAGAGACAATAATTGAGCAACCTTGGAGTAATGTAGTACATTAAATATATAATTCTTCTATCGCGTTTAATCACAGGACAATTTTCAACCTAATTTCTCACATAGGAGTTCGGGTCTTATAAACTCGTGATCCAGCCTCCCAATCGCTTTCAAATAGAATTTTTTTTCGAAGATTTGAACTCCAGACCTCCAAAAAAAAATCCGTTCTTTCTCTCAAATCTCGCCCAACTAACCGAGTCTTGATAGTAAAAAGTCCCATGTACTAAACACATTAAAAATTGAACTGAAACTTGAAGCTTCTAACTGCCAATTACACATCAAACAAACTGAAAACCATTGGTTCCAAAAAATACACAATTACACCATTGGTTGAAAAATTAAGATACCATTTTAATAAGGGATGCCATTTCCGTAAGCAAATAATCACCGGGGAACAGGCAACCGACAGCTCTATAACTATTCTCAACATCAACCATTTCTCACTAAATTCCAAAAATCTCATTTCATTAACTAAAACAATTACATATCCCATGTGACCCCTAAAACCCAATCACTCAAATCACCTAATCTTATAAATTTTTTCACCTAATTTAGTCCTCAAATTGCAAATTTTCATTAATTTTTCCCATGGCCTGATTCGGACTTCAGCCCCCCCAAATCGCCCCCAAAGCTCGCTACAAGATCCACAAAGGCGCTTATAATAAACTTTATCGACCCCTTTTCGTTTAAATCCAAATAGCACACTAGCAGTTCTTCCATAAAATCCCAATCAATTTTCCCGTCTTGTTCGAGTTTTGCCTCTATCATTTCTTGCATCGATTGCCTGAAATCTCGGTATGGGTCCCACGAGTATGTCTTCACGGTGGTGTAGTCATCAACGGTATAGTCAACTTTGTTGGATTCGTCGCTAAAGCTATCTTCATTGTAGTCAACTTCACTGGAACCGTCGCTAATGTTATCTTCATTAGCTTTGTCGCCAAAAGTACTATCTTCCTCTTTGTTGCCAATGGTGGAGATTTTGTCGCCTTCTTCAGGGCATTTGCTCAAGCTCAATCGAGCTTCCTCCATGAGAGAGCTCGACGACCCGATGGCTACAAAAAATCTACGGGACTCGAATATTCGCGACGGAAAATCGACCTTTTTCTTTTCGTCGCTGATTCCCAAAGCCTTTTTCTCCTCTTGTTGTTGCTGATAGTTGTTGCTTTCGTCGCCATTGTCTAAATAGAGAGACCTGAAATTCTCCAACAGAAACTGGTCGATATCATAGAGAGTAGCAGCCTCGTCTTTTTTAGGCTCATTTTGGTGGCGATCGGCTCGATTGACAGCAAAGGAGGCTGTTCTAGGATGCTTGCAACCCGACAACATCGATGAAAAAGAACTGGGTTTCGGGTTTTTGATCTTTCGAATGTATTTTCTGAAGGATTTCAGCTTTCTTGCCATTGTTTTCACTTATGTTTTCAAAGACAATACGCAATAGATATAGCTTAGATACTTATTATATATATGTGTTCTTGTAAGAAAAAGAGATGGTTTGGTGGGTAATATCTCGCATATATAATAAAATTGTTAATTTTTTTGTAAGAAAAAAATCTGTTATGCAATTGGGTTTGATTTAATTTGGTTAAGTAACATTTATTTGGGATAAAAAACAGAAGAGGGCTGACTTTTAACTTAACAAAAAGTAAATGCTGGATTTCAAATTTTAACCTCCAATAGAGTAGTTTGTTTGCTGGTTTGTTAAAGTAACGATTGACTAGAGATTTCATTTACAGACTTTTAACTGAAATAATATGCAGTTTATATTTATGGTTTAATTAAATGAATTTGGGACTCTACTTATTTAAGGTAAAAAAATCTAGCTAGATTTGTTTATATGTAGTTGGATTGCACAAACTGACTTTATCATGTATTATGAGTCCTAAATAACAATGAAAAAAAAACTGTTATATGTGCGTACGGAAAGTAAATGACTACGGAATGCACGTTGAATCCAACAAGTTCGGATAACTTGCTTAACTTTAGATCCCACCAATAACCGAGAGTTGAATTTTACGTGTACATTAGAAAATCTGTATTTGCCTTTTGAACTTGATGATTCTTGATAAATCTTTAGATATAAAAAAATTTAACATTTTACTCATGATCACTGACTATGGTGTAAATGTCTTGCACGTATGGGATAAATTTTCTCCATTTCTCTTTATATGCTCAAGTCAAATTTACTTATGTACAAATTTACAAATTATATGTGTAAAGTGAAGTGCATTAAATCAAGTTCTTTTTAGTATTAATGTTTCAAATTAGGGATTTAAAGGAAGGAAAGATTTATTATGCAATTAAATACCATTTTCTCATTTATTATTCTTAGAATCTTTTAATTTGTTTGTGATGGTAGCCAATCACTTCATTTAAATAACTTTTTTTTCCTCAATTTATTAACAATCCTTCACTTACAAATATGTTTATCTAACTTTCTATGTTTTAATTTTACATGAGAGTATATATAAATTATAATAGTATTTAGAATCACAATAGATAGATAATAGAAATAGTAATAAAATTATAACTATGTGGAATCTTAGTATTTATAGAATAACTAAGTATTATATCATAATTTTTTCGAATTATCAACAATTTAATAGATAAAATTCAATATTCAACATGAAAAAAACACATTAGAACTTTAATATTTTAGTGAGATTGAAAAATCAATATCTACTTTATTAAACTATAGTGACTTTATAGTCTCCCAAATAGTTATAGCATTAAACTAACGAAACAATACAATTCAATTACGTAGAGGAGATAATACTGTGAAGATCAAAGTCATAGAATTCCATTGTGGCTTGAAAGGCCAAAACCCCAACAAAAAAACCCCCTTGATTTTAGTATTCCAGTTTCTCGATAAATAATATTAAAAAGATAAGCATTTTTTATTGGTGGCTTGAAAGGCCATATCAGATTTTGTGAAACCATTAGATTTTGTGAAAAATATTGAAAACGAAACATTGCTAATTAAATATTTTGTTACATAGTTATTTGCAATGTGAATGCATTATTATTGCGCATATATGCATATATGTAAAATATTTATGACATATATAATCATTTTAGTGTAAGTTTCGTTTCTTGCTGAATCCAAATTCAAGCCTATCCCAATCAATTGATAAATGTATGGCATTGAAAAGTATAAGATATTTATACCAGAGTTTGGGTATATATTTGGAAAGAAAATAGAATTCCTCTAATTATTCTCCTAGGTAATCCTGTAATTTTATAGATCTTAATTAATTCTTCGAATCTCTAACATCTAAACCTATCTAATTTTCAGACTCAAAAATTTAAATGAGTTCACTATATTAGGATTTAGAATTGACAGACTGATCTGAATCTAGCCTAGCTTATAAAGTCTTGTTCTTTTCAACTTATTTTCCATTTAGTTAGTTCAATTCAATTAGATTTACTTCAACCCGTATCGTAACACTTTTTTCCATTAAATCTTCATCGCCACTCCCAAGAATCAACTACACTGTAAAGCTCTCAACTTTCCCCCAATGGTGGCTTCCCCTTTCTTCAATTCTCTCTCCTTATTTTTCAACTTATAAACTTGTTAATCGATCATATATGCGTACGGAAAGAAAATGCTTACGGAATGTACGTTAAATCCAACAAGTTCGAGATAACTTTCTTAATTTTAGATCCCATCAGTAACCGAGAGTTAGATTTTACGTGTGCATTTGAAAATTTGCATTGCTCTTTTGCACTTAATGACTCTCGATAAATCTTTATATATGAAAAATTTAAGAATTTATTCATGATCATTGACTATGGTGTAAATGTTTTACACGTGTGCGATAAATTTTCTTATCTCCTTATACGCTCAAGTCAATTTTAACTTGTGTTCAAATTTACAAATTATATGTGTAAAATGAAGTACATTAAATCAAACTCTTTTTAGTATTAATGTTCCAAATTAGGAATTTAAAGGAAGGAAATATTAATCATGCAATTAAATACCATTTGCTCGTTTATTATTCTTAGAATCTTTTTCTTTATCTGTGATGGTATACAATCACTTCATTTTAAATATTTATTTCTCAATATATTAACAAATCTTGACTTAAAAATATGTTTATCTAACTTTTTTATGTCTTAGTTTTAATGACATCAAATATGTTTATACCTGTTAATACTAGTGATCATAGTATCCATTTTGTTCTGGTCAAGGGGTGAAATTGAAGGATAATCACACACCATTGGATGAAACGTGGAATGTAGGGCTATAATCACTAGTGTCAACGGGTGTAAACAAATCTGGTGTCAATATAAAAAAATTTTTAAATTAAATATACAATACGTCAAAAATAAAATTAAAATTATAATTTTTTAGTGTAAGATATATTTACTTTATTTTAAATAAAATAATGACTTTATATATTTCACCATTAAATTAGTAAGTAGAACTTACTCATCTAATAGTGAAATCAAAAAATTAATATCTTTTTTATTAAAATATTATGACTTTGTAGTCTTCCAAATTCTTTATAGCGTTAAACTAACGAAAGAATAGAATTCAATAACGTAGAGGAGATAAACATCATGTATTGTGGTTTGAAAGGCCAAAAACAAAAAAATCCCCTTGATTTTAGTATTCCAGTTTCTCAATAAATAATATTAAAAGGATAAGCATTTTTTATTGGTGGCTTGAAAGGCCAAATCAGAGGGTCCAAAACAAAAATGTCATTCCGATGTTTAAACAAAATCCTCGTTGACCTTAATTAACATTAAAAAAAGAAGATGATATATTATGTTTTCTAGCTGTAACAAATCAATTTTTCAGATTTCTTGAAGCACAACCTTTATTTTCCACTAGCGAACGGCTACTTAATATATTTAATAATAACTAACATATTAATTGATCATTTGGAATTTATAAAATTTAAAAGTAACATCAAATAAAATTTTAAGAAATATATTTATAAGATATATTAATTCATAATTATCCATTTCATCATATTAATTTTAAATTTTATAAGAGTAAAAAAGCCTTATTTTTCTTTGTTGATAGGCACACGCCATGTTCGAGTTTTCTCAACTTGTCTCGAACCATTATGTTCCTTGAAATAAATTAAGATTACTCTCTAATATTTCAAGTTGACCTGCCCGTATAATCTTTGTATAAAATAGTATAATGTAATATCTTAAATAAAAAAATTTGAAAACGAAACATTACTAATCAAATATTTTGTTACATAGCTATTTGCGATATGTAATGCATTATTGTTGCGTATATATGCATATATGTAAATATTTATGACATATGTAATTATTTTAGTGTTAGTTCTGTTTATTGACTGAATCCAAAATTCAACGCTATCCCAACATAACGTTTAATGCATTGCATTTGAAAAGTATAGTATATTTATACAAGGGTTAAGGAATATGTTTGGAAATAAAATATAGTTCCTTTAATTATTCTCCCAAGTAATTTTGTAAGTCTATGAATCTCATAATCAATTCTTTGATTATCTACCATTGAAACTTAATGAAATTAAAATTTGTATCAAACTAATCGAAATTTATTAAACTTTAAACTTATCTAAAATTTATTAAAGTTTGATGAAACTTCTTTGAAACTTAATGAAGCTGAAGCTAAACTGAACTGAACTAAAATTTATTAAACTTAACTAAACTGACCTGAATTGAAATAAAAAGTTGAAAAGAACGGGGCATAAGTTTCATTAAGTTTCCATCAAATTTTTGTTAATGACTTCTTTTTACCATCATTAAATTTCAATTTAATTTTAATTTAATTTTATCATATCTCATTTAAAAAAATCTAATTATCACCGAAGTTTGTGTTTTTTTTAATAAACTAACTGCTTTTCCCAAACAAAAGTCAACGCATGATTTCCAATGTTAATCAAGTAGAAAAGTATTACCGATGTAAATATTTGTAATACATATAAATTCTATATATTAATCAAGTTTCATATTATTGTCGTTCAACTTGGTGAAATATGACGCATCCAATATATAGAACTTTTATTCGTGCCTTTTCTCTGTTTTCAAACATTAAAACGAGCCAGTCAAGTCTTTGACATTGACGAGTTCGTCCATACACAGCATTGGAGACTGGAGAGTCACAAATAAACGTCAATAATGTTAATCATGTGATTAAATATAATAACATATATAAAATTAACATATTAAGTGCACATTTGACATTTTCACATTACTTTTCGTGCTTTAGAACTGCATTTTAATTATTTTTTAGAAAATGTAATGTCATGTATTTTTCGGAAATAATATAATGTTGGACAAACAAATATCCCACATGAAAAGATTGGAGAAGTTAAAATGACTTATAAGCATGGACCCTTATCCCCAATGGTATAAGGCTTTTTAGGGTAAGGATCAAGAGCAAATTCATGAGCGCTTTTAGCGCCATAACACGTACTCCAAGTTCGTCAGCATGTGGGTGGGTTCCACAGAGTGTCGAACAGTTTGATCAAGATTCACGTACTTCACCGGAGCTCTATGTAAGGCGTGTCTCCATCGTATTAGAGATGAGTTAATTCAGGGAAGGTGGGTTAAAGTGGATGGTTGAAGGTAGTTTTAGAGAAGAACATTTTAATATTCGTCTTCAATAGCAAGCCAATGCTTCTACCATTGTATATAAAGTATACTATGTAAGCCAATTACAGTTTTGTAGTGTTACCAATTGAAAGATTTATGTAATAGCCATTTCCATCAAACTATTAGAGTAGCTTTTGAGTAAAGGTAACCAACATACATATAATTCAAATCATGAAGGCATAAGAAGTGTTGGTATAATAGCATTTGACATGCCTTTAATATGTAAAAACCAATTTTCTTGGTTCAAAGGCATGAACAATGTGACCTATTAAGTGTCACAATGCACGTATAAATATTAATAACAAATTTCATGCATGTAATTAATTAATAAAAAACCACTCTGAAGTACAAGTAAATATTTTTAAATGTTGAGTAAATAGAATCATAGTTTTTTACATTCAACTGACCTATCTAGAAGTAGAGTTATAAACTAGCCGACCGAAATTTGGTCTGCTCATGTTTAACTCGTTTAGCTTTTAATCAAATTCAATAAAGCTTTAATCGAGTTCAAAATTTTATTTCACTTACTTTGATAAAAACTCAATTGTTCATAAAGTAATTGTGTTTTTATGTTTTTAAACAATTTGTCAACTTTTTTACGACTAAATAAAACTAATAACATCTAATTTATTACATTAAAAATATTCAATGCATCCAACCCCACCTGAACTTGCCTTTTGCTCGTTCCATGAACTTTCAAAAGTTTCCCTCGGCCCTAAACTTGTTTAAAATGCACCTCAAAATCTTGTAATGTCACGTGTCAGCTTTTGATTGGAGAAAAAATGTTAGTATTTTAGGGTAATTGAATCAATTACTTGATCAATTTGATTGTAATATTTAATTGAACAAGTTAAGAGAGTGCAAAATGCACGCTTGTTCAAGTTATTTTATGAGGTTTGAGGGGATGCAACCCTTAATGGGGGTTATGCCATAAGCTTTGGTCGAGATGCTAGATGAGTTCGATTTTTTTTTTTAATTGTAAACTCATGTCCTTTGAGAAAAAATCATTTGACAACAAATTTTGTACCCGAAAAGGCATGCCTTTTGGATGTGGTTATTGCCCAAAAAAGCATGTCTTTTGGACGTACTTGCTATACAAAACAACATGACTATTGGAATTATGACTGTAAATATGGTTCAGAACTTTCAGCGCAAATAAATTTCAACGGTTTTATATGATTATATCTGATTGCAATTTTCAGTGGAACCACCAAAATAGTTTTAATATAAAAATCTGTCGCGATTTCATAATAGTTTCAACTATTTCCAACAAAAAAGTTGACATATTTTAAAAGAGCCAATTAAAAGTTGACATTTTTTAGTATGAACTCGTGTAAGGCTTGAATTGAAAAAAGAACAATAATGGATCAAAGTCAGAAATAAACCGAACCTTAGGAGATTACAAGCAAAGAGAAATTATGTTATGAATGCATATTATGCTTAATTTTGATTTAAAGAACGAGATACTAACACATATTGGGACGTAATGATATCAAGAGGCAAGATATTAAGTGACATAAATTAACTTTTGAAAAAGCGAGATGTTGTAATGTATTTGGTCAAGAATTGTTTCCCCTATAATCAAATGTAACATTGCATAAATCAATATCATATCTATTTAATAAAAGTATAATGTGAAGCGTTCTAAGTTTTGCTTGATTCACTCTTTAAGTAATATTTTTTTTGACAAAAATGTAAGTTTGAAAGTGACTTTGATCCAGAAAAGCCCAGTTCTATTTGGTTCAAAAATTGGTTTAAGAGAAAAGTAATAATTGAAGCTGAATTGAATAATATTTTGAAGCACATAGATATCTATTTTTTTTCAATCTTTATCATATCTATTGTTGTCTTCCACACCAAGTTAATGATTCAGTTTCAGTGTTGCAAATCAGTACTTTTTGTTCTCGTTGATTCAGTTTCAGTTTCAGAAAGAGAGAGCTGAATAAAAGTAGCAGCCCATCAAATGACAATGAAATACTTGTCAGAAGCCTATCATACATACTGTCATTTTAGTATTCGGAACATGATGAACAATTCAAAATTGTCATTTTGAAGTATACTTCCCGTCAGGTTTGAATGAGATTCTGATATACAAATTGCTGGAATGGATAGAGAAACTTGAGGTAGAATAACTCAATCGACAGCAAATAGATAAAGTATATTTAAGAAACTTGCTCACTTGTAAGTTAATCAAAGATGCCACTGAAATGCGGAAAAAAAAAGCAATTTACTTGGTATCCTCTCTCTCTCTGCAGAAACTTATGCTGAAGTAGTAGACTCTCATTAGAATAAAGTATGCCAATTAGTTTCTGCTCACATATGGGGTAACCTGCAACTTGCCAATTGCATATTAGCATCAAGAAACGAAAACAGAACAATCAGGCAGCATGAAAAAAGTAGTAGAATGGTATCTTTTCAGTCCTTTGTCCTTTGAATAAAGGGAGCAGCCGACAATGAGTTAATTCTCGGCAGCCCATCTTGGCATACATGCCACTGTAGTTTTGCACATCTTCGGAACATGACAGCCAATTCAAATTGTCATTTTCGAATTTACTTACCGATAAGGTTTAAAGCAGAGATAACAGTACACAAACCACAGCAATAAATATATGTAACTTGAGTTAGGATCACTAAGCCAAAGAAAAGGTAACTTTAAGGAAGCTGCTCCCTTCTAAGGTGATCAAAGAGGGAACTAAATGCAGAAAATAACAGTTGGGCTGATACATCTTTTTTGGAACTTTTAGCTGCGTCCTGTTATATCCATAGAAACTTTTGCTAAATAAGTACACTCCCTGTTTAGTTTAATGTTAAGATAATTTTTTAGAAGTTTGAAATTTCAGAGCATAAAATCCATTCCCACACGAAGCTAATTTTGCTAACTCTGTTCTGTCTTTTTCTAACATAATTCAGGGAACAAGTAAATCTGTAACTGTTAGTTTGTAATTTGAATGAGTGTGAGGAGAGCAGAAAATGGTTTCTTCAGCTTCCAATGCCAGATTACTGAAATGAATATATCCCACACTGTTAGATTGTATGAACCGCATCTTGAGCAGAGGTATAAATAATGAGCAAACACTACTGTACAACATACTTACCTGGACGGGGTCAATGGGCGATCAAGAAAGCCCATGGCCTAGGGTAGTGACCTCCATTGCACTTGGGGGGGGCGCTGCCCTAAGGTCTCCCCAAGTGGGAGAGCCTACATCATAATTTGTGGCAGAGGGGGCCTGCGTTTGCGCGGCCCCTACCCAATTCAAGTATCAATATAGCCATCTAGCTATTGTGAAGTAAACCTGGGTGTGGGTGAATATAGGCTGGGCCCAATATGGTTTAATCAATTTTAAACATATACAATTCAAGTACGCAAGGTAGATTTCATATTGTATACGACATTTCCTTTATATAACACAACAGCAGATGATATAATATGAATCTGAATTTGCTTGGTCCAAATGTAATTTAAGGAAGCTTGAAATTCTTCCACAACTTTGTACTCTGAGAGTACTGGAATTGAAAAAAGCTTCAGTTCAAAGGAAAGACACCTCGGAACAATTAGTTTCTAGCATTACAACATCGACAATAAGTATTTATCAGTAACAGAACAAATCCCATCACAGAAAAAGGGGGAGAAGAAATGTAGTTAGTTTTGTAGAGAAATCAAGCCGCACAAGACCAAAATTTCTCCAAATACTTTTCTTCCACTTCATCTCCACCCCATCAAGCGCATTTTCTTTATCAAGTCGATTTCGAGCTACCCAAGTCCCTGTCAACAACTTGTAATATAAGAG
>CAOJBJ014193338.1:0-10477 GCA_948291685.1 Euphorbia celastroides | reverse complement strand
CTTTTGATCGATTCAGGCGGTATTCTAGTGTACCAAGCTGCTGCCGGTCCGCCTAAAGTACTTGAGAACCACCTGCATTTAAAGGCCTCGTTAGCTCCCGCGATCTCCATTCTGTTTGAATAATCACAGACATGGAAATATAGGTCCGAAGTTCCTTCATAGGCCCTGAATGGAGGAGTGAATGTCAAGGGGGGAAGAGGAGACTCCATTATCCTCTTGCAAAACGGCTGTAAGTTCTTCTCTCTGTGTGGTTGTTGGTACGGTACTGCATATTTCTTCAGACTTTTTTCCAAGTGCTTCTTCATGTACTGCTCAAACTTTTCTTCAAACACCTCCAAATTCGGGTTGTTGCGCTGCTCTATTGATGGGGTTATCTGATGCTGAGGATGAGGGACTGTCTCGATTTGAGGATGAGGGACCATCTCGTTTTGAGTTCGAGTTTGAACCGTCCCAGCCGGTTGATTAGTTGCTGGATTGATCAGAAAATTAATTCCTCCAGCTTGCAACATTTCCACCAATCCCTGCAACGTTGCAAGGAGAGTTGGGTTGATCTGCTGCGCAACTTGTATCGCAGAAGTGCCGGCTCCAGCAGTCGGCTGAAAAGTCCTTGGTGTTACTGGTTGTAAAGCCAAAGGTTGAACCGACATGATTATTCCTGTCGTGCTTGGCGATTGAACAGGAAAAATCTGGTTCCTGCTGGAGTCAGCGACCGGCACAAGAGTTATTGTCAGTGTAGAATCTTCATGATTTGCCGTCTCGGTAATAGCAGGTGTCTGCAAGAGAGACCGTCTTAATTGGTTCTGATCTTCAGGGCTTATTCCATACTTCCTTGTTAACTTAGCTATTGGATCCCCAACACCAGCCAGCGGCGGCGCTGGGGTTGTCAATGATGAGAGTGGTGGCGTTATGCCATCACGAGCAACTGATGGCGCATTGGGTGCTAAAGGTTGAGTAGAGTTATTGCGATCCAGTTGGTGTTCATCATCACTGACATCAGTGAAGTGACCATCAACCCTTCTGCTTCTATTGTCTTCCGGCGCCATTATTGTCGTCGAAAGGTCAAGGAAATTAAACTGAAAGTTTGAATTGGAAAATCGTGGATTTCAAGTCTCAGCTGTCGATGAGATTTGTTCCATGCTCACCGCACCAATGATGATTTTGTGAATAAAATCCTCGTCAAGTCAACGAATTCTTCAACTCCGACCGTCGTTTTCCACCTACAAACACAAGGGTTAGGATCAGGGGATGCCCTTTTGGGGACTCTCCGATGCCTAAGTCAGTGAAAGGTAGCAGAATAACAGCTCGAGTTCAAGAATTGCGTACCTCTTTACTTTAGGCTCTTGGGTATTTATAGGCAATGAACTTCATCCTATTTGGGTAATCAGAATATAGATAGGATTCTCCTATTTCAGAAGCTCAATTAGTTAGGAGTTTGTTCCTCGATAGGATTCATTTAATATCTTTTCCTTGCTGAATAAGGAAAATAGAGTCTTATACGAATTAGGAATCCATGCCTCCTAGTTAGCAAATTTCCCTTTTATTCGCCATACCGGCTCAACTGTCCTTGTGGCCTTGAGCCGTTATTTGATTCATTATCATTCATTAACTTTATTCAGCACACCCCATCAAGCTACATAGCTTGCTCGAGGCGATTCTTCGACCGTCTGAAGTCAACAGTCAATATTTTACTGATAATACTATCAAGTCGTATAATTTTTTTCTACAATGTTTTGAACGATATTTGAAACTATTTGTTCGTTAATGCTCTAAATGTTTTTTAGAACAAGAGTAGATTGAACGCCAACAAAACGTTCAATATTTTCAATAGTTATATAAATTCGGTAGATTATTGAGAAAAAAATTATATCTATTTCTTTATGTATTTATTTATGGAATAGAAATAAATTAGAATCAAGTAAATCTCTCAACAACCATCAAGTGATAGTCTATCTGCTTAATTTTCTCATTACAGATATATGTATTGTGATTTTGGTTTATAAATAAAAATTCACAACTACAGTATATTTATATAGTTATTTCGATAATTTTTTTGAAGAACTATTTCGATAATTTACGGTCAAACGCATCAATTGTTCCTCAAGTTGACAAAAAAAGTCACATGTCACCCTAACCTTTCAATCTGGACACATAACTCCTCCAAGTAGGCAAAAGTGGACACATAATAACCTTTCTTGTTATCATCAAAATTTTGTATTATTTCATATATAACGAGTTTGACTTATAAATTACTTCTCTAAGCATGTGGAAATTACCCAATAATTTCTACTTAAAATGATGGAAAGTACACAGGTGTGCAGATTATAGTTACTTTGTTTTCATTACTCTACTTTGGTCATCTCATACATTGGATTACATTTTTAAGGCATTCATTTAATGGTCAAGAAAGATGAAATATGTGTACTTATAAGAAAATAGAGTCGTTTACAAGTACTGTTTCCTATACTGATATGATGGTAAATGAACTTAAACGTTTGAAATAAAAAAGTGTGTAAAATTTATATTTTACATACATATTGTTGAAAAAAGAATATGAACATTGTTTAATTTTAAACGGAGATAGAAATGACAAAAAAGATTCGCATTCTCGTGAAGTTAAATAATCATCAATTATTCGTGTTACTGTCTAAGAAAATTTTAAATAATGAGAAGTAATTTTGATCACTGTGGCAGTAAAGTATAAGTTCATTTACTTCTATGTCGAATTTTAAAGTTCATAGACAAGTATTTATTAGGAAATTCACGTATTATTGTTTATAATTTTAGACCATCAATTCCTAATAGTGAGTTTGTTGGCTTAAAAACAAGACCAACTCATAATTTGTTTTTAACTAAACAATGCTTTAGAAAAGAAACATTAAAAAAGAGACTCAGTCGTGAAGCCAAAAATTACGCTAGAATTTGAATCAATCTTTTAAACATAATAGGTGATATCATACCATTAAAGTTGAGAAATCAATGATCAATACGTGAAAAAGCTAGTATATAATGACCGTGTGAGGAGAAGAAAATCAATTGAAACAAATTTATACTCTTAGTCGGCAATGAACTGAACGCAACATCACCATCTAGTGCTGTAGCAGATAATTGGTCAAAAGTCATCGTCCGAGAAGATTATAATTGTTTAAGCTCATTCTCATGCAAATTTACGTTAGACATAGGATCACAGTGTAATATACCATTTACAAAATGAAAATTCCAAGGGAAAAGAGCAAGAGATGCGAACAAAAGTTATAATCAAATTTTTTAAGTAATGCACAAATATACTAGACTTGACTACATCCGAACCTCCCTAATATTATCTCTACTAGCTTCTCGCTCATCTGAACTGTCAAAAGGTACTTCACGCCCCTCAACTTTGAAAAAAAAAAATGTACTAGTTTACTCCATTTAACTTACAAAAATTCACCCCTAAACTCCTTCAATGTCATGTGTCAGCTTTTAATTGGCTTGACTTTTCAAAGATGTCATTTTTTCCCTATCCAACTAGATTTTGGCATGTGGGAGTTTGGAGGTATGTTAGAGGCTCTTATAGACAAGTTTAGAAGGGCGAGAGAGACTTTTGAAAATTCAAGCAGAAAAGAAGCTACTAGGAACAAGTTTAGGGTCCAGACCAAAATACTACCATCAATTCATTTGAATAAATGAGAGACGAGAACAATCGTATCTAAATCCCATTTCAATGGAGTAAAAGAAATAAAGCATGCACACATTTACACTTCTCACAAGCAAATTCACCGATGTGCAATGTCATGTAGGCATTATAACATAAAATAGGGAAACTATAGCATTCAATTCGAGTGAAACTAAGGAAAAACCTTATATATAGAGGAAGACACATAGCTGTTTATGTACCTAAGCACAACACGATGCACCTGCTGTCCTTTCAGTTGCTCTGTCTGTAAGCACCATTCCCGCTGGATTCTGTGCCGGCTGCACCCGTGGTAGCCTTTTCGCTGAATCAATACACCACCATTTGTCAAAGCTAGTTCAGATATGCCACAACAATTAATGATTTTCTCTCTCTTAAATTTCCTTCTTATACCATTATAGTACATAGTTGGCCAAACACATCCGGAGCCCCCCTGAACTTGTCGTTAATAGCCCCACACCCCCTTCCTCCTAAACTTTTCTAAAATGGAACTTTAAACCTTGGAATTTTTTAAAAGTCAAGCCAATCATAACCCGACACATTGGTGTCTAGGGGGCAAAATGGCACATTGTTGTAAGTTGAAGGGAGGTAGAGATACTTTTTTTTGTAAGTTTAGGGGGGCGAGATGAACTTCCAAAATTTTAAGGGGACGAGAGGCAATTAGAGACAAGTTCAGGAGGTCCAGATGTATTTGCCTAAATAGTTTCCTAAGATATCAATAATGGTAAATTCTAAGCTGGTTTTGTTTTTCACAAAGTAATTAGCCCTCCACCATTGGATGAGCGGATAAACATTCAATCCAATGATTGAGATGGACAAAATAATGGTTATTTTGTAAAAGATAAAATAATAATGGCCCACACCAGAATATATTCCTTCAAAATGAAGAAACAAGGTTTTAATTTTCCTTGTATAACTTTATCAGAATTTTGTTTTCTACAATAATGTTACCTATTTCATAGAAAATGTCATTGACATTAGTAGCAGTTTTTGCTGATGTTTCCATAAAGAAAAGGCCATTCTCCTGAGCATACGCCTGTGCTTCCTGCAAATATTAATAGAACTTAATGAGAACAAGTCTTGTAATATCTGGAACCCAATCAAAGCTGTTTATGATATTCAAAAAACTGACTTATACAAAACTATTACGTGACACAAACAAAACAATCTTTTTAGATACAAAAGCGCTAAAATTATTAACTTATGGTGCTGATGTTAGCTCTGAATCTTCAATTAGATCCAATTATGAGACAAATGGCAAGACTTTATTATTTACTTTTCATATTGATATACCTTTTACAGATTAATGTTAAAATCTCTAAGACCAATAAATATATAACTAACTAGAAAACTAAGAAGTTATTTTGCAAAAGTTGAAGAGATCAACTTACTTCTGCTGATACTTTCCTTGCATCTAGTAAATCAGCTTTGTTCCCAGCAAGTGCCATGACCATGTTTGGGTTGCCTAGTTGAAAACAAACAGAACAGGATGACAAGGACTAGAATTAATAATCAAATACCCATATTTAATAAAGAATACATACTCTCAAGAAAAACAAACTGTCCCAAAATGTTGAATTATGTTTCTTATTGAATGCAAGACTTAAAAAGAAGCCTCAACAAAATGCAAAAGAGAGAGAATAGTCTTGAGTTGTCCAATAACAGATACTTATTCAAGTAAGAACATCTTGTGGTTATTTAAATTTAAAAAACTCACCTTGTGCCTGAAGTTCTTGGACCCATTTCTTCGCTCGTTCAAAGGATGTCTGAAGAAGAAAATTCAAGGTATTAATCATAAATGAAATAGGCTAACATAAAGCATTAAAAATAGTTACTAAGCTACTAAAACTGATATATCACAATATAAAGGAAAAATTATAGAACTTTGGAAAAAAAAATTTTGCTTTTCTTTGGAAAAAGTGGACAACCTATCAGCAGAAGAAAGATATTCATCTAAAAAAATAAAACCCTTTCGATTGGTCTACAATTTGCACCAGTCAAAACAGTGAAATTCATTTAAAATAACTTCAGCATGAGGATCACCCTTCTACACTTCAGAATGAAACAATTATATGCGCCATTTAGTAAGGTATTTGATACTCTTACCACTTTAATGCTGCACGCTAAAACCAAGCTTTTTACAAGCTTTAAAGCAGCTATTATCATAACATGTTACCAGGTAAACAAGGTTACAGACAGCCAAAATCTATTCATTAGCCTATTATTGTTTCAGTTTACTTCCTTCTACTTTAACAAGCACCTTTATCAGAGACCACATAGTAACTTCAAATTTATCAAAATACGTATTTTGGCATGGGATTCGTAGCTCCAACATGACATGATATTTTATAACATTTGAAAGAATTATATGCTATAATAGCTCCCATTTCAAAATTGGCTTCTAATAGCAGCGGGTTATGGAAGAAGAAAAAGACCTTGGAAAAACATATCATCGACTTCTTCTCATGACCAAAGATATGAATCTGGCACTAAAACCATACTGACACAAGTTCTTCACATACAATTCACATTACACTTATAGAAACGACCACCTTTTCATAAATCATATTTGTAGAGAAGAAACACAAAGTGGGTATGTAGAATTTGACTCACCTGGTTTGTTATATCATACACAATAACAGCCGCAGCAGCTCCCCTGTAGTACATTGGGGCCAAGCTGTGATATCTCTCCTGGCCTGCTGTGTCCCAGATCTCAAATTTCACAGTTGCATCATTCACGGCCAATGTCTGCGAGAAAAACGCAGCGCCAATGGTCGATTCCTACAGAGCACAAAGCAGGGGTCAGGCTTGAAAATTAATAAAAATTTCCATTAACAAAGCACAATTCATTCAACTCGCAGATTGGACGAACCTGAAATTCAACAAACTGTCCTTTCACAAATCGCAGCACAAGACTAGACTTTCCAGCACCAACATCCCCAAGAAGCACCTGAAAAACATTAAAGAACGTTAAAAAACAAAGTCAAAGTGACAACAAGAATTTTAAAGTGAAACTGTAGCAGTAAATCAGATGATATGATTCGATTCAATCTAGAAGCATGAAAAACCAGGTGCACACTGCACACATGCCTAGGTTCCTAAAGCAAAACAGCATACAAAACTTAAAATGATATAAACACTAAGCCTAAATAACCCTCTTGATATCCTAAAACACTGCATTCATGATTCGATCACACTAGTGCAAGCCGTAGGACTATGGTACAATAATATGCAAAACAAAACTAATTGAGATCAATTCAAGTGTCTATTAAAATATTAAGAAGGCATGAGCTCACCAATTTGGCATTGATGTTCTTGTTTCCAGCAGTGGCCATGACTATCAACAACCTTGAAGATCAGACTGACAGGGAAAAACTAAACACGTGAAAAAGAAAAGAAAACTCGTCAGAATCTCAACAACTTCCCAACAGGTCACCTATACCACCAACAATAGCTAGCACAACTTTTGATATTGTGAAGGCTCAATGTATTCATTAATGGTTTACAGAATATATACATATGTATACAAGAATCCTAATACTATTAGGATTTAAGGATAACCTCCTGATTGCATATAAGTCCAAACAGTATTAAAATAAAATCCTATTCCCCGTAGTACACGATAACGTGTTATCCTTACACCGTCGGTCAAGAGATAGCAAACTGAGGGTGCCGCTACGCGCCCCCGATATGAGATAATTCCATAACCTAGCTATCGGAATCGGTGAAAGGACAATCGAATAGCTCAAAAATCCACAAAGCAAGCAGAATTCTAAAAATTGACGAGAAAAAGCACAAAGGAATACACAATGAACCTGATATGGAGACGGAAACAGAGAGATCTGAGAGGCGATCGGAGGAGAGGACAGTCAAAGTCAGGTATGGCGGTGGCGAATCCCTCTGTAAAGAACGATCGGGATTCAACGGAGAGAAAGAGCGGAGAAGACGAGAAATATAGGAGAGGATATCGTGTAAAATGAGTTACAACTCAAAAGTGACTTTCGATTCGAGCATTCGGTTTGACGCGTGACTTATACGTACTCAATTTTCATGTGTTGTGTTATACGTTAAAAAAATATTCATGTGTTCGAGACAAAGGATCAAGCGGATTTAATTTATGATTTAATTATTTATGGACTTTTTTTTATATATTTAACTGTTAGTGCTCTTACTTTATCATTTCACCATCAAATTGACAGATGAAACATACTTATTTAATAGTAAAATTTATTAAATGATATTTAAATTTTTTATATTGATACCGAAAATGTGTACACTCGTTAACACTAATGATTATAGTATTACATTCCACTTTTCGTCCAATGATGTATAATTATCCTTCAATTTCAGCACTTGGATAAAGCAAGATAGATGACTATGATTATTAGTATCAACGAATGTAAATATTTTTTTATGTCAATATAAAAGAACCGTACTTATATTATAAACTTCTTTAATATTTTTATAATAATTACAAAATTGCACTAGGGGAGATTTACAAAACTAATTACATAAACGCAGTTTTGATTTAAGATATTAATCACATATATGAATATATATTGTAACATGAAAACTACTCGATGCTTCTAATACCATTTTCTCTTTTGTTATGTAGTTAAGTATTTAATGTGTAAATTATATAGGCTTAATGCATTTAGAACATTCTGAACTTGTTTCTACTAGTCTCTCGTTCTCCTGAACTGTTAAAAGTTCCTCTCATCCTCATGAATTTGTCCATAAGAGTCTCTCAAGCCCCTTAAACTTGTCTAAAAAGTGCCTTCAAATCTTAAAATTTCACATGTCAACTTTTGATTGAATAGAATAGATGAAAGTTTTTCTTGTCAAACAAATAAAAAGTCCACATATTTAAAGGTTAAAATGATGTATTTTTGTAAGTTGAAAGGATTTAATAGGTATTCGCAAGTTCAGGGAGGTGAGAGAAACTTTTAAAAATTCAAGAGGATGAAAGGCTATTAGAGACAAGTTCAGATTGGACAATTGCATATGATCATTATAATATGCACTGAAACATTTATAATCTTACTTAAATTTAATTTACTCAATAAAAATTTAAATTAGTTTAAAAATTTAAAGTATTTAATGGAATGTCGATAACCAAATTACGATATATTAGATATTAGTCGTTGTCCACGAATTCTTATAGCGAGAATACAATTGACAAATGAGTTATGGAAAGAAAATTAATTATAATTATAATGAAAAGAAAAATGAATTCCACGAGAATTCATGTTCTCCCTCAACGTCCATTTTCTTATTTGAAAAAGATTCAATCTAACTACACGCTTATTAGGTAACAAACTCTAATCATACTTGAGACCATCATTAACAATCTGATTAAAGCTTAAGGATATAATTACAGCTTGATTAGTTTGTAATTTTTCTTAAATACTAATGAAAAAAAGGAAAACAATAAGAAAATTCACCAAGTTCGCTGCCAACAACAATTAGTTAGAGCATTCAAAACCCTATAAGTTTATATCTTTGGTAAAATTACATTCCCACCTCATTGGACTTTTACTTCTTCCATGTAGTTCTTTAAACTTCACATAGATTGAACATAAGGACAACTCCAACAACATTGTTTTTGCTTTATCCATTTTCCCTATTTTCACTCCCCTAATTAAAAATATTAATGCAGAAACCCAAATGTAAACGAATAGGATGCAAGAACTAAATTCTTAAGCAACTCTGACAACCAATTGAATCAGTAAACAGAATGATAGAAACTGTCATGCAGCAAACTTTCACAGTTTTGTGGGCAGTATGGATGGCTCGAAACAAAGCTATGTGGAGCAGGATTTACTATCAACCCCAATCAACTATTCGACTGGCAAAAGCCTTAGCTGTGCAATGCAAGTCTCCATTTATGAGCTCAAATTTGTTTGCTATGTCAATGGGTCTGAATCCAAACCAAAACACAAGGCTGGTCGAGGCTACAAAAGGGGCTACAGAGCTGGTTGGAATGAGGCAAATTGATGATGTTTGAAGTGGAATTATGGGACAACATGATGGCTTTTTCAATGATGTTGGACAAACTGATGTTGTGCAAGGTTGGATGCCTCCTATATTACCCTTTGTTAAATGTAATACTGATACTGCCTTATTTCGAGAAGGGGAATTTGTGTCATGTGGCTGCGTTATACGTAATTCGGGAGGTTAATTTGTGGGTCCTAAAGCAGATATATTGCCGCCAAATGTGAGTATATTGGAAGCGGAAGCTCTTTCAATTCGAGAAGCTCTAACTTGGATGCGGGGTATCGACTTTTCGCATATCATTATTGAATCGGATGGTTGGGTTGTCATTGATGCTCTTCATAATTTGGATTTTGTATTTTCTTATTTTGCTGATGTAATTAAAGAATGTCAAGCTTTGATGAAATCTTTTGTCTCTTGTTTGCTTAGTTTCACTGGTAGAGAGTCTAATGATGTAGCTCATTGTCTAGCTCGTTTTATTTTTAATGAACCTGGTGTGGTAAATTCAGGTTGTTGGCTAGATACTCCTCTCGTGTTGTATTGAACCCTTTTTCAGTTAATTTAAGTCCTTTTACTTTAAAAAAAAAATCAAATGTTCTGTTTGTTGCTAAAAAAATGAGTGGATTTTTTCTACAGAAAAAAGTATATTAGTAAATTCGTTAATAATTATATATCGATGTGATTGGTACCTGTGATATTTTTAGGTGGTTTTCATACTTCATGCTCGTGATATTTTTTCTTTCTTTTTTTATAATAATGTAAAACTCATTTTCTATATTTTTCTATTACAAATTTCTTCAAATCTTCCTTCAT
>CAOJBJ014192183.1:0-12528 GCA_948291685.1 Euphorbia celastroides | reverse complement strand
TATTACAAATCTACATTCTGTAGATACAAGTTAATAAAATAAAGAATAAAATGATACCTAGAGTGATATTTACCAGGAAAAAGTAATACAGAACATGTAAATAAGCACTTAACTATTTTATCCGTAGTGACTCAAATAATTAAAACTATTTCTAGGGTTATATCCGCTTTTATATGAATAATTTTATGGCAATCTAGACAGAGAACTGAAACTAAATATTCATAAACAGAAGCAATGCATCTCATGAAAGAAGGTTAATCTCATCAATGCCAAAGACACTAACAAAACAAATGACACAGCAGGAATCAAGAAGACAGTGCAAAAACATAAGGAACGCACAAATCTCAGGCAAACCAGAACATAGGTCATCAACAGAATGAACACTAAAAGTATTTGAACATGCATATGATATAATGAAATGAACTAAATAACTGACCAGCTCACTCGAACTTGACCCTTGATAGGTAGCTTAAACCTTGACCTTCTTCAGTATTTGTATCTTTCAATGCTTTCTGCAAACTCTAGATTGCATTTGGGAGAATGCAGAGACAGCTACTGCTATGTAGCTGTTAGTTAAAGTCCTTTTTGCTCCGCCTCCATGAGCAAGTATGTTTCTCAAAAACCTCAACATCTCACTGCTTATTTCCATCAGCACGTCTTCTTCCTCACGTTCACTCCCGGTTGATTTGTGTGAACCAATTTTCTTTTTCTGAGCCAGGACATAATCTTTGAACGCGGGATCGGCTAAAAGAGCATCTCGCCAATTTTCGGGACACTCCACTTGGTAAAAAATGGTCTCACCAATAGAAAACTTACTGTCGAGGTTACCCGCAAGAACCGAGCAACCCTTTCCAGGCTAATGATGGCAACATCGTCAACCATCCATTCCCCCCTCATACCGCATATAAAAACCAAACAATATCACAATTTTGTAAATATTAGAATTTTGTAAACTTAGAGAAAATAAATAGCATACTTACTTTGACTTTGGGTCCTCATTCTAAAAATCCATGCATCATAGGTACATTGATTTAAAGATAATCCATTATCAACTGTTCTTTTGGGTTGACTTTTTTCTTCCCCTGTTCCCCTTCCCCTTCCCCTTCCTTTTTCTTTTCCTTTTCCTTTTCCTTCCCCTTCCCCTACTGATCGAGATGTTTTTGCAACTTGCCCTTCGAATATACTTAGTATGATCGATTTAATTGTTTTATAGTCTTCTTGAATGTGGGAAGGTGTGGCTCTATGGAAACCAATTCCACAAAATTTGAGCACATTATCACAAAACACCAAGTTTTGGAACTCTATTTTAGTTGTACAAAACCCCTTACTATGCACACAAGTGATGAAACTTATCATAGATCTAAACATATCACGATATTCATTTGGCACATAAGTGTAACTTGTTTCCTTCAATTCCAATTTCATCAGAGGAAAGATCTTCTCGTGACTTAGTCTATCCTTGTAATCTTTTAAAGTTTCAAACTCCTTAGCATAAAACATAAAACTACTTTTTTCTTCCACAGGAAAGACTCCAGCCACATAGTTTTCATGACTTAACTCCCATGAAAATTTAACTATTTCATCATCTGTCCAAACTTGATCAATTTTTATGAATTTACCCGTGATATCATAATCCGAGTATCTATCGTCTGTGTAGGAGATTTCTTTAGTCCTGAAATTTAGTTGTAAAATTTAAGCTATTAAAGAAATATTTAATTTGAGATAAAACAAAAATTACAAGTGTATATCGTATGAAATAAGAAAAAGGAAGAGAGGACAAGAAGAAAATAAGGGTAAAACAATGGATAGATTTCAAATGAAAACATTTTCTCAAGGACCCGCAACAACTTCTTCTATTAATAATTATCTAATCAGTACAATTATAACTAAATATTGAGATCGTATTAATATCCCTGAATTTAAACATGATAACTGCCCCTAAATTTCCCATGTTTGTCACCTTCTATATCATCATTCCATACATACACGCGTAATGCTACAAAGAGAAAAATAGTATGAGTCATCAATGTTGGTAGAATGAGGTGTCAAAGGCTAGTTATGCTTTTTAACTTATTTGTAGCAGTTATTTTTAAGTAACTTTAGAAACAATAAGTAAAATGTGTTTCAAAAACTATTTGTAAGACACATATACAGGGTTGGAATATTTTAATGGAGTTTCTCAAAGCTTATAAAAATGGCTTATAAGTAACTGGTGAATATGAGGATTGCATTCGATCCTAAGATCTGTATATTACCTTAGGTTGTGGCCATATTCCTTTCGTTCATTCTCATGTAAATTTTTCCAACAACCTTTGAGGATTAAATGATCATTCTAATTTGGTTATTTATAAAGATAGTAATGCCATGCTTTATTTTCGAATTGTGTGCTTCGTTTTAATTTTTCTATATCCATGTTGTTTTAGTGTTCCACAAAATATTACTTAGTATAACAGCATTACTTCAATGTCTAAGGCTTCCTCTGTCATATCTATTGATCGTTGAAATTGAATCAAATATTCCATTTTATGCGGTAAACACAGTTTTACTTAAAAAAGGATACCTAATCCAAGTGTTCTATTGCTTCATATCATTTGTTATTTCTTTCTATTGGTCTTATAATTCATATACCATGTATTTTGATTCATCTTTTCAGTTAGAGGCGTTAGAGATGAAAATCCTAGGTTTATTTGTTTGATTATACATAGCAATTCTAGGCATAGGATTGACTGATATTACTATATATATAATGAAATACAAGGATTTACAACCTTTTACCTTTCAAGTAACTCTAGAAATAATTACTAAAGTGTCTCTCAAAAATAAAGAATTGGAATACATTAACGGGGTGTTTCTCAAAACGTATAAAAATGATTTATAAGTAACTTATAGCTAGTTAAATAACTAAAAAGGGACATATTCCATTTTGTTATCTCTCATTTGAGTGGGGGGACCAAAGTACTATCTAAGCACTTCTTAAGCTATAAGTTTTCTTGTTAAAGTGTTTTTCATTGCTTAATTTCAACTTATTAGTTAAAATTTTAAAATTAAGTAAAAGCTTCTTTTGGATTATTGGCTTATTTTGAAGCCAAAAAGCTAATAAGCATGTGACATGAGAAACACAATTTGGTCAAATATTGAAAAATAAAAAAGCCACCCTCTGATAATTACCTCCAACTTGTTTTTTCACTTCAACTTATATGAACTACTCATATTTAGACCTATTCGCCCCTTTGGTACCAATGGTAATTCTTACAAATAATAGTTGCAATTTTTTGGCTAGGCTAAGCATGAGTTAGTAGTTTCCGTGACAAAGCTTGGTCTAACTATCCAACAAATAGGTCTAGCTAGTTATATGCAACAAGAAAATACTTAATATAAGTTAAAATGTAGAGTATCACAACCATATGTAAAATTTCACATTAACTTTTGCTCATACCTCTCAACATTAACATCTGGATCGGCCATCTGGATCAAGACTCCTGACAAGCACAAACCGTGAAACTTGAAGTGAAAGTGTGTGTTATTTTTCCATAAGAATGGAACACAAAAGATGGAATTAATACTCAATAGATGGGTTGTTGCTTAATAATTAAAAGGATGGCTTGAGCATTTATGACTTGTTTATTAATAGTCACCTAATTCTTCTTCTTCTTCCTTTATTTCGACTTCCATCTCAAAATCCACCTCTTTACATTTTCATTCATTATCATATAGGTTACGTTTTATGTTCAAAAATTAGTATAATAATATTAAAAATATTAATATTGTAAATTAGAGAATGAAAAATTTGTGATTTAATGGAGCAAAGACAATGTGAATCATGCAAAATGTGGTTTGTAGAAAGAAAAATAAGGAAAATTTTTTAACATACTTTTAGCAAGTGTCATAATACTACTGGCAATTTGACAATTTAGGGGATTATATAAACAATAGGCCAAGAATATGTAAACCCTAATATGCAAAACATGCAATATAAAATATGCAAAAATATTTATTCCATTTTTTCATCTCCCGTTTGAAATTATTATTATTATTATTATTATTATTATTATTATTATTATTATTATTATTATTTACTTTAAACACAAAAAGCAATAAAGAAAAATAAAAAGTAAAAACTAGTGGAAAGTTGTTGGCTCAAATCTGTTTTAAGCAAGATGTTGTGTAGTTTTATGGCAAACTTTAAAAAGTGACATGGGTTTCACATTTTGCAAACTGGACGAGTTACATGGTTTTAAAAATTTTGTAAAACGGAGTTTTTTGCTTCAAAATATTAGTGTTACATTAAATATTTTAAGTAATTAAACATCCTAATAACTAAACCTTATTATTCAAAATCTATACATCTTCATTTATTTTTTATGCTTTTTTAAACTGCAATTAGAACATCTCAATCTTCTTCATGTAAAGATGGAAATAGATGGTCAATATTATCTACCTGGAACATTAGTTTCCCTTTTCTTGAATTTACTTCCACTTGTTAGTATCTGCAGGTTGACTGTAGCTTTTGTCTGAGAAATCCATCAATGTTATCATTACCAGAGATCCATAAATGGTGATTGAGCCTCAATTTAACAACGGTGCTTCTTAGGAAAGTAATGGCTCTAGGAATGTTCAGTTTGAGCCCACAAATTCGCCTGATGATCAACTTTAATCCGATCGAGTGCATATTGCTTGGATCTTTCGGTTGAGCCACTCCCTCTAGCTTCATTATGCCTCATATCAGAGAGACAAAATAATAGAGGACATGACCCCCAAAACCTTATACTTTAGAACGCACAACTTAGACTAAACTTAAAAAAATACCTTGTGGGCGAAATGGGAACTATTAATTTTTTTTTTTTTTTTGCAAAGCAGAGTGTGGTTTTAAAAAATTTCGTAAATAGAGATTTTTTTAATATTTAGTCATGTATAAAAAGTAGCCAATCTTACAAATAAAAAATTGCAATAAACTATGACAATAAACTTATAAAAAATTATGAAAAATAAATAAAATTTTCTAAAACTACCACATCCTGATGTATAGATTTTAAATAATAAAGTTTAATTTTTATGATGCTTAATCGCTTAAAATATTTAATGTAACGGTACTGTTTTAAAGCAAAAGACCCCATTTTACAAAATTTTTGAAACTACGTAACTCGCCCAATTTGCAAAATGTCAAAACCCCGTGTCACTTTCTAAGGTTTACCATAAAGCTACACAACATCATAAATATTTTGCTTAACACGGATTTGAGCCAAAAACTACCCACTAGTTTATACTTCTTATTTTTCTTTAATGCTTTTTTGATTTAAAGATGAAAAATAAGATAAATGGATGAAACAATATTTTTTAAATGTACTCATATATTTCGTAAATTGCAATATTTTGTTTGCCAAATTGTCAGCGGTATTATGGGAATTGCTCAAATCATGTTCAATTGTTTTCCCTAATTTTCTTTCCACAAATCACATTTTGCATCATCTACAATATTTTTGTTCTATTTGTTCACACATTTTCGTTGCGTCAGTTAAAATATTAGTAATTTAATACTATTATGCTACTTTATTTACTTTAAATATAAAAAGTAGCCTATAAAATAATAAAGGAAAAGGTAAAGAGGTGGATTTCAAGATGGAAGTCGAAATTGAAAGGAGGAGGAAGAAATAAATTAGGTGAAGTGATGAAGGTGAGAAAGAATCATTGAGAAAGAAAGAGATGGATATTGGGAGCCCTATGAGGTGGATTTTGGGAATAGGTTTGAAATTATATAGTATTAATATTATATACAAAATTATATTTATTTCTTTCAACAACTGATAAAAAATACCTCGTACCATTAATGTTGACGGCTTGACGCTATCTATTCTCTCCGGTACAGTATCGACAGTATTGATAATAACAGACAGCTGAACCACTTCCACGTGCCATGTCGCTTCTGTTTTGTTCTGACCGACCAATATTTTTGTCACCATACCTCTGTATTTATTGGATAATTAAGTTATAGAGTATGAGCTGGTAGTTTTTAGCCTTCATAAAATTGACTTATTTTCAACTGAAAAAGTCAACAACCCAAAATATGTTTATTGTTCCATTCCACTTTAATAAATTAAAGTTACAAGTTTAATTTTAAATTGTATGTGAGACATTATATTCAAGTTTATTCAACCTAAATATATGAAATTACAATGCGTGACTTATTGCAGAGTTGATTTTACTTCTTTTCCATAAAAGTAAAATAATTTGAGTACGGGATATTACGTCCATTTTATGTCTATTGGCCAGCGAAAGTATTTTACGTTTGATGATCTTTTAGGAACGTCTCTCTTATTTAGGTTAGTAGTATGAAATTGATAGAATTATCAATAAATTCTAGCTTAGTTACTACTAGAACAATCCAATAAATGTTAAGAACAATCTAACTAATTACCAGGTGAAGGTTATTTACATTGTTTTTTAGGGAAAAGGATTGTATTATTAAAGCAAAAGATGGGTAACACACAAGGAAGGCTCAGACAACCACTCTCCCGTTATCTCATCAAAATAAGCTGCTCTGGCCAAAGTATGCGTTACGACATTAGCCTCCCTCGACACATAGCTAAAAATAGCTGAAGCAAAAGAAAGAGCTAATTGTCTACAATCCCAAACAATAGAGGCAAAATATGAAAAGTCTCGTTCAAAAGACACGATAGACTTAAAAAGGACCAAGTTATCTATCTCAATAATGATCTGCTGATAGCCAAGATTCTTCAACCACGAAAGAGCCTCTCTTACAGAAAGAGCCTCTGCCTCAAAGATAGACACATAAGACGGCAACCATCCTGACTTGGCACAAACAAAATTACCTCCCGCATTCCGAACCATGAGGCCATAAGAAATAGACTCCCCATCATCAAAGACAGCTGCATCTGAATTACATTTCACAAAAGGAATATGAGGAGGCTCCCAAATAGATGCCTCATTTCGCCAAATAACGTCCCCAATAGCAATCCGAACTGGCCTGGAACTCGGACCAACTTCAACCTCCCTTGACAGCCGATCATTCCCATGATTCAAGAAGCACTACTTTACCTCATTGCACCATTTAACGAGTAACTGAGATTTTAGTTCGACACTTAAGCTGATGAAAGTTGTGCTTAATTTGTCTAAAATAAACATAGGATTTTGCTTATAAATATATGAGTTTATATGGAAGTTACGTAACATTTTCTATGTTCAAAACTCAACTCTATTTAGAACGACAGGGCTTTATTTTTTATTTTTTTTTATTTTATAAAAGTTACGACTATCCTAATCACAAATGAGTCGCCCATGATCATGTCCAACAAAAAATAGTAGAGTTATGATAGTTAATAAATAAATAACAAAGTCCAAGAGAACAGGGTCTAAGGGTCAATTTGAAATTAATTTTCTACTTTTTTAAAAGCATCTAGTTTTGAGAAAGTGGATAATGTAAATTTATATGAAAAGTTAAAGTTTAGGGACAATTACAATATCATATAAGTTAGATAAAATAATTACATAAATAACGACAAGCTAAACTATTCTCATTTACTGATCTATTTAAATTTTATTTACACCAAATACCTATTATATGTTCATTTCCTTTTCAATTCACAGTTGAAAGCTTTTGAACCAATTCTTTTCATATGCCGACCTCCAAAATCGACTCCACCGCCTCTACTCCAACGGTCGCCGCCGGCACCATCAACGCCACCGTCCTCCTTCCCTCTTCACTTCCGCCGACATCATCCTCGTCGATTTCCTCCTATGCCGGATTTTTAATCGTAATAATCGGATCTCTAATCTTAATGGCTCTATTAGCCTCTATGTTGGCGATCGATGAAGAAGAGTTCCATGAGGAATTGCTATTGAGACCTTTGCCGGATCCAAAAGTGTGGGCGCATTTCCACTTTCAAAGTACAACTCCTCCCTCAAACTTTAATGGTCGTTATTCTTTTTTTACCAATTCTTTTTTCATTCATTCACAAAATGTTTTGCTTGTTTATGTAGTTAATTTGAACTGGATTTTTGCATTTTATTTGTTGAAATTGAATGTTTAGATCTTGATTTATGAGCTTATTTTGGTTTCATTGTTGTCTTAGATTTCATTTCGCTCTCTGACACGATATCTTCATTGAAACTCCAACTAAAGCAGATGAAAATGTGATTTTTAGATTCTAATTGATGCATCGGTGGAAGAGAAGGAGGTTGAGGTTTTTTTTAAGAGGTATTTGATTGATCAATTGAGACTTGTTGGATTTATGTATGATTGTTGGCTTTTTTTTAATACTGAAGATGGACAAGGGGAATATAGAACTGATCGATAGAGATTAAGGTGTTTGATAAAAATGGTTTTAGTATGTCAGGGATATGTATTGCATATGTGTTGTATATGTGTGACATATGTAATGTTTTATTTGAAAGCTGTGTAACCAGTTCTAAATTTTGTGTGACACATGTATTACATATGTATTATATGTAACGAGTTTGTAAAGTTGTTTTTCTTATCAAATCAGTTCGGGAATTTAATGTAAGAGATATGTATTGTATATGTAATGGATTTTGTAAACTTATTCTTGTTATTAAATTCAGTTCGAAATTTTATATGTGACATATGTATTGTATTTATATGGATTTGTAAAATTGCTCTTCTTATCAAATCAGTTCAAAATTTTTATATAAGAGATATGTGTTGTATATGTAATACTTATGTAATGCTACGTACGTTCAATGTATGACATATGTGTGACATATATATTATATTTACATGTTATAGTAAAAACAATAACTTTTTCATGTGAGTGTAATGTATGACATATATGTTACAAATGTGTGAACAAGGTACTAGATGTAATTTTGCTTTTTTAAATGCTTGATGATATTAGTTTAGCTTGTTTTGTTATTTTTTATAATAAATTTGTTTGACTAGTTATTTTATATTTTCCATTAAATTTTTTTTATCATACCATATAAATTACTCTATAGTTTATTGTTTAAAGTCAAATTTTATTATTCTATACGAATTTTTTATGAGTGACTTTTGACAACAGCAATTTAAACGAATCGTGAAGATTATTAGTAGTAATTATCGAATATCTATTTTATTGGTCATTAATATGGTAATCCACCAAAGCATGATGAGTAATCATTCTGTGTTCCATGGGCACCGATTTGCCAACCCGCAAAACCTTTCTCCCTCTTTCCCAACTACTTCGCTCTGAATGAAAAAACTGCCTTTTTCTACGAGCCTCAAAATTTATTCCTTCTATTAAGTACCCATTTCGTGTGAGAGAAATGAGCTGCATATGATCTCTAGAGCTTCCTGTGCCATGGCTTCCCTTTCTTGCGCTAGGGTTGCTTTCTCTTTCCTTTCCTTTTCTGTTTTTGTTTGCTTAATTTTTTGCTGTTTTTTTTTTCTTTCTTTTGGTTAATTCATTGAATTTGATAGTCATCTGGTCTAAGAGTTGGAACTCCTTTGAGGAATTGTATTCAATTTCTACTTTTGTTCTGTCTGATTTGGGATTTAAATAGTGACACTCGTTTGCGTGTTGGATTCTGCTTTTGCTAAATTGATCAAGCAAAATCCTCCCCCTCCTTTTCCGCTGCTAAACGGAATGAACTGTGTAGTTATAGCTTTGTAGGTTTAATTTCTGTAGCAATTAGGAGAATTTGTGTGCTTCTTTTGCCATTTCATGTTTAGAATTTCTCATTATTGTTTTGTGCTCACATGTTGTTGCCATTCATTTGGGGTTTTACCTCTGGAAGTTGAGTTTTCCCTTAATCCTTATTTTCCTTGTCCGCTTATATAGGCAAGGAGTGGGATTTGCCAATGGCCAGGCTCAAGACAGCTTTGCCTAAGGAAAGGTCTCTTGTATGGATTCATGAACTTGTTTGTTGTCTGTACCCTTCAAGACCTTGCATGGAACTAGTAGAAGAACACTTAGGGTTACTCAGTTCTGCAGCGTTTCCAATATGTGCAAATTCAATTGGTAAGAACTTTTCTCCTTTTCTTTGTTTTACAAATTGTCTTTAATATGAATCTTGTATTGAAAGCTGATTTCGACTGGTTTTTGGCGTCTTCAGGTGCCTTGTCTTAGGGACAGCTATGCCTATCTTTTACATGATATATTATGTATATTGGAACGGTTGGGGTTGTTGACCTTTCTGATGCCGTGCCTGTTATAGATGCTTTAAGTAGGAAGAACCAAAATTTGACCTGTATACTAGACAGTCATCATCATCATGATCACACCGGTGGGAATGAGGAGTTGAAAGCAAGTTATGGTGCAAAGGTATGATGATTGTTTTTCCAGGCCATGATTACTTCACAAATTGTTTTATTTGAGTTTGTTGCTTTATTTTGGTGATCTTGCTTGTATTTGTTTGCTGATTGAAAATGATGTAAGTTGATAGTGGTACTGACTACCATTTAACTGGAGTTGATACAGCTTTTGACTCCACAATAGAAGAACTTTAGACAACTTAATGAGTCATTTTGTTTTAGTCCGCTATAATCCAAAGCCAATAATGATGAATCCTTCGAAACATTGAAATAATGGATGAAAAATAAAGGACCTAGTTGAGGACCCTTACCTAAAATTTTAGAAAGTGGTACCATACCACTAGAGTCAGTGGACCGAACTCAAGTGTATGAGGTTTTGAAATAAAGCTAGATACTTTCAGAAAAGGTTGTACGGCCTAAGAACTGATTGCCACCTCTTAACCGAAGAAAAAACTCGTTATATTCCCTTAAGTGGTTTAGTATTGTAATCTCACACAGTCCTTGATGTTTCTATTTCTTTCTCTTGATTTCAGGTGATTGGCTCAGCAGTTGACAAAGGTAGGATTCCTGGCATTGATATAGTTCTGAGTGATGGGGATAAATGGATGTTTGCAGGACATGAGTTGCATATACCTGGCCATACCTGAGGTAAAATTTCCTAGCCCTTCAATACGTAAAAAATAATGAGCATCTTAGATTGCATCATTGTGGTTCACTTTGAAACTACATACACGGCAGGAAAAGTATTGATCTCTATATCAATTTTGAGACTTCTTTATTGTACATTCTAACATTCAGCAATACTTAATTGCAGGCCATATTAGTTTATATTTCCCAAGGTCAAGAGTAGTTTTCACAGGAGACACTTTGTTCAGTATCATGTGGAACACATTTCGTAGGAACACCCGAGCAGGTATTTTCTCTATTCATTTGTTGTTGTGTTGCTTTACTCTCCTGAGGTCTAAAGTAGTTCGGAAGGAAATAATAAAGAAGATTCTAGGAATCTATAGACACTCATTCAGCATTCGTGGTGATTGAAATGAAAGAGCTATTTTCTTGTTTCAGATGCATTCTTCCCTCAAGAAAATCACATATTTGCCTGATGATACAAATGTATATTGTGGCCACGAGTATACATTGGTTAGTTGCATTCAAATTTCCGATATTTTTCATGCTTGCTCGATTAATATACAAGGTTGAATATTTTGTGCCCTAACTAAGAGCAATCCGAATGACAGAGTAATGCAAAGTTTGCGCTATCTATAGAACCGAGCAACAAGAGGGTAAGTTGTTGAGAACATGAAGTGCAGTTTATGCTGTTGTTGAATCCAAACTGTAAAAATGTTTTAATTTTAGCAGACTGGATTTAGTAGAGATATATTACAATGTTGGACTTTTCACATGCTTTTTATTTTGGGATATACTTATTGTTTATCGCATTCCCATGCACTGTCTATATGTGACAACTATTTCTCTGGTCATGTGGGCTATTCTTTCATTAACGTGCATCGACATGGTTCAATTACGGGTGCTTAATTTTCACTCCCAGTCTCATTGACAAAATTCCTTCAATGGAATATCACGTTTCTAAAGTGGTCTAGATTTTATATCCTTTTCTTACCTTTTCATTTTGGCGAATGAAGTTAAGCTGTATTCACTTCTATACTGTAGGATCAAATTGCGGATACTCGTGATCTGAAAGACAGTCAGTTATCAACCATGAACCCTGGAGTGAGGTGGCTTCAGGTGAGTGATTCTGCATATATAAGTTTAATCTTAATGGAAGAACTTCAAGTTTTATGGCAATATCCTGGAACCATTAAAAGTATGTCTATTGTAATGACTGATTTTCATATTGCTTATGTCTACTCTTCCATATATATCCAGATTCTTTTTTTGTAAATTGTTTTGGTGGTTATATTGAACATATGGGTTCCATAGGTACATGAATTGTGGTCTTCTTGCTTGAGTTCAGTTGTATGCACTGTTAGCTCAGTTTGTTTTCTGGCTTTGTCAGCCTTCAGGGGGCGAAAAGGTCCACCCAGTAAGGTATTGTGGGTTGGGTATCCACCTTCATCACAAATTGATGAACAGATGCTTCATAATGCAATGATTCTTTTTGGAGAGATTGAGCGAATAAAGAGCTTTCCTTCAAGAAATTACTCATTTGTAGAATTTAGAAGTGTAGATGAAGCTCGGCGAGCAAAAGAAGGGCTGCAGGGACGGCTTTTCAATGATCCTCGAATTTCAATTATGTATTC
>CAOJBJ014190490.1:0-11257 GCA_948291685.1 Euphorbia celastroides | reverse complement strand
GAACATAATCACAATTGGTCGGAAATGAGAATTCTCTAGGTGTAACTAATTGAACGAAGGTAATATTGTCCTTTACTTGAATAAATTTGAAAGCACTTATAAATTGTATAAAAATAAGTTAAACCCAATTTATAAAATTTTAAAAGTTAACATATAATATGAGTTTTTAATAAAATCGAGCCCGGTTTTCTAGCTTCAACTAGAAGAAAACATATAACATAAGTTGTTTTAAACAATAACCAAACCAATAGTTGAAAAATGTTTCATGAACTAGTTAGACCACTATAACTAACTGTCCCTTCTATAAATACCTCAACTTTCCCTTTCTAAACCTCATCTCTACAACTACAAGCATTAAATAAACAAATAGACAGAGAGAGAAGATGGTGAAGGGGCTGAAAAACAGAAGAGAATTACGCAGAAGGCTTCACATTTTAAGAACACTCGCTCGCTCCAAATCTGTAATCCAATCAATGCACATTTTGTCTATTTTTCATTTATTTATGTTCAAACAAACTCCATCAATCAATTACTTTCTTTACTTCTCAGGTGAAAAAGAGTGAAATAGTTGCAGCTACAATTCTCCATATCTACAAGCTGAAACTCCACCTGGAGAAAATCAGAAGAGAATTATCCAACTTTGATGCAAACAAAAGAGAAGTGAAAGTAGAAAAAAATGGAGAAGGATGTGTTGTGAGGGTAAAATGTGAAAAAAATGTGTTAGTTGGAGTATTAGAGGTATTTGAAAGGATGGGTTTAATGGTGTTGCATGCGAGTGTTTCGACAAAATTTAACTTCGAGATGGAAGCCATTGTTGTACCTCAACAACAAGATATTAACAGTTTTGGGAGTTTGGAAGCAAATGTTGTGGCTCAAGCAATTGTTCAGGCCATAAAAATTATGTAGCTAGTAGTGGTGGGTAGTCTTGTTCTTCTTTAATTTTTGTTTATTTTGATTCTGCCGTATTGCTGTCTTAAAGGTGCATGTTTTTCTGTTTGGTTAATGATGTCATATATTTGACCACTTCGGACTTGTTCACAATTAATCTGACTCATTTTTCTCACTGAGCGAAGGATATGAAATAAATCAGATTGCTTTTTCGATCAAAACTGCAATGTGAAAATGATGACATAATAAAATCAAGCCTCTCAGCTCCCCGCGGAAATTCAACACTCTCCTCGAGTGTAACGGGGTTGGATCAATTGTTACTTGTGAACAGAATTAGCGAGGTCCAATATCATTAACGAATTTAGTCTTTTCTGCTAGCGCGAACTTTATCAACATTTTTAAATGCGAGCCGGGAAATTGAAACTATGAGCGTTGTCACCATGTAAAATCTCTGTAGACCCAATAATTTTGAGTTTGATGATTGAGTAGTACATTTATTAGAACATCTTTAGTGGATAATGGAGACTATGATTATATGTCACATGAAATAGACTATCAAATTGATGATATTTCAAAAATCTTATTAAATAATAGACAATGTGCTTTCAAAAGATTGTTATACTAGCTAATCCATTAATGCAGTGATGTATAATTATATTATAATAAAAAAATTTCTTACCAATAAAAAAGAGTTTCTTGAAAAAATATAATTATGTAATAATAAATTTGATGGCATAGTCTTCTATTTGGTTGTCTATATGTAGATGATGGGTATCGAGTTATGCTTAGGTTTAATATCTATTTTATTGCTTTTTGGAATTGGATGCTACTTATTTCGGTTTTGTTTTGCACTTTAGGTGACTTTCGATTCGGACTCGAGCGTTGGATCTTTTGGAGCTTTTGGACTTTTTGGGAATTTTTCGATGTGCCTTCGCTTGTTCGGGTTTTGGACGTCTCAAGAGAAGCCGAGATTTTTAGTCATCCTATTTAGACTTTTATTTTGTAATAGGTTTTCCTTTTTGTATTTTCCTTTTTATCTTAAGATATTTTTAGTCCTTTTCCTATAAGGAAAATAACTTAGTATAAATAGGATTTTTGTTCAGTTTTAGGGATCTTTACTTCTATCAGATAACGCAGACAACGTTTAGAGAGAAGAGGAGAACGACACTTTTCTAGGGCTGGATTTTCGGACCTTTCTTCTTCTTCTCCTCTTATGCAATCAATGAAGTTTTCAGTTTGGTTTTCATCTATCATGAGTAACTAAACTGTTTTTCTTTCGGTGAGATTGTTCTTAATGGCTTTATTTGATTGTGTGACCTAAGCTTCATTCATTCTTTGCTTCAATTCTTATTCTCCAATCAGTTATAATTTCATTATTGATTAGGTTAGGGTTTCAAGTTGCGCGCCTTGGAATTTTACCTATTCGATGTATTGTTATTTGATTAAGAATTCGCTAGTGTTTTCTTGATTGATTTGTGGTAACAAGCGAATTGCTGGGATTCGTGATTGTAGTTGAGTCTATTAAGCTATTTTCATGATGGGTGAATTACCTTGATAGGAATTGGATCTTCAAACCTTAAAGCTAGTTTTGTAATTGAATCTTTATACTGGGTAAGGGTTATTACAGGATTAAGTGATTAATTGCATGCTGGGTGTTTTTAATCTAATTGAGAAAAAGATATCGACTAGCATTTATTAACATCGTAATCGAACCAATTGATTGAAGAGTGGAATAATATGTTTGTTTGTGATCAATCTGATAAAAGTCTGAGAAACAATTTCACCGGAAGGATTTTTCTATCATTGATTTCTTGTTATTCTGTTTACTTGCTATTTTATTAGTTCAATTCAACATCTCTAAAATCCCCTATTTTTACTTTTATTGTTTTTTTCTTATTCTTGAACATTGAATAGAAATAGGATTAGTTGTCAATTCTCTGTGGATTCGAACCGACTTACTCGATTGCTACAAGCTATGAGTAATAGGAATTATTTTTGACGATTTCGACGCTGTCAGTAGAAGATCAAATGGACTATTGTCTACATTTATTGTGTCATATCATCTTGAAAAGAGAATGAACAATCTATTGTAGAAGCATTTTGTAATTTATAGTCTATTATTATTTATGTGTGAAAACTATGGTTGATTTTAATACTCCCAATTCCATTTACAATCAATCTATTGGTCTCACTCTTTTTAATTTCTTTAATTTTTTTATGTAGTCTTCTGCTTAAAAGATAGATAGTCAAATGTAAATTCATTAGTCAATTTTTTTTTTTCTTGGCAGAAGAAAATAGTTAAGTGTTAACCTAACTTAGGTACATACATGTCGTGCAAGTACAAATAGACCCATTTTGCAACAATTTGAATTGGAAGTGTTATTAGGGGAAAATAGCCATTAATAGGCCCAGAAGGCTCTAGGTCATGCAAGGCCAAAATATCTGGCTCAAGGACGGGCCCAATATGAATATTCTAAGCTGACAGCTGAATTGAACCAATAAAAGACGGTCCAAATTAGGGAAATATACTACCACCGATTACTATTTGTCAATTTCTATTCCATTTGCATCAATCATCTCCAATATGCAGAGGCTAATTCTATATCCAAAATGAAATCCATAAAAGTTCGAAAAACTTGTGATGCATTTTGCGTATTTTTATGTGGAATGTATGTTATGACTATGTTACAGTTACGATATTGGTCGATACCCTAACATGAATTCTCAATGATCTCAATATTGATATATAATACAATTTCTTGGACCTCTAAATGGCAAATATTTAAGGGTCGCCCCCATTGACAAATTCATTCAAGTAGATAGAGTTTGAGAAATATAACTTTCTTCTTTAAAGAAATAAAGGGACCGGAAAAAGAAAGGAGGATAAAACAATAAAAAAATTGTTAACAATAAAAAGTTGAACATAATAGTAATATAAAGCATGGTTATTAAAACTGGACCGGACCGGCCGGTTGAACCGGAAACCAGCCTAAAAATTTTATTCATATAATGTATATTTACATATAAATTATAATTAATAGATGAATATTTTGTGCAATTGTAATATATATATAACTAGTTGAACTGACCGGGTCAAACCGGTCAAATTGATTGAACCAACCGTTGATCTCACCGGTTTGATGTACGGTCCAGTTTTAGATATAAAGTAATAAGTAACGGATCCGCATTAAAATATGATTTTTTTTGTTGTAATGGAGGAAAAATTATCAAATTCGTTTTCTAGAATTGTGCAATGAAACAATTCAGCCTTAGTTCAGTTTACAGAAAAATTGCATATGCAAAATAATGAGTTGCAGTTGTAATTTAATTCCATATTACACGGATCAGAGACAGAAACAACATGTGAACTACATTCCATTTGTGTACTTAACCTGGGTTCAGGTTGCATAGGCTATTTTAAATCTCTCTATATTTTCATATTTTACTATTAAAACCATATTCATCCAATTAATGGCATTATTTCTTACAGTAAAAGTATATGCGGGCACTTTTTTAAGTCTAAGCGTATATTGAAAAAAGATATCCTGATTAATAAATATTATTTTTGGTAACGTAAATAGCACACATATTGTTATGATATAATATATACACTAGAAATATCTTATGAATTGAATTTTAGAAAATTGAGGATAATGGAATTAAATATATAGAGAGAGGGCATGTAAGTTGCCGTGGTTATAGGAAAGTCAGAGATATTGAAATTATTATAATTACAATTATGAGTCGATAATCGATTGATTGCTTCAATGTAATTTTATATTGTAAGAATCTTGAATTAATATTCTTTTTCATTTCTTCAATCATTATCTCTTGAAGAGGGTTTTAGAAAATTTATTAAAACTGACTTCGTCAACTTGGATAAAATTCCACTTTTAATCTATATTAAATATCTAGAAACCGTGCCAAATTTCAAGAATATCTATTGTTTTGTTTTAATTTTCTTTTTTTCCATGAGTATGGTCTTTTATCTTTGATCTCTTGAATAAGAAACTTACTTTTCCCAAATTATTCATATGGTTAATTTTAGAAAATGCATTCCAAATCAGGAGAAAAAGCTTTTTAATCCCTTGGCTTGATGTGTCACAGTGTCGGTTAATACTTAATACATTAATTAGCTTTAGTTTTGGCTAGTATGAATATTAAACACAGTCATAACTATATTCTAGTTTAGTGTTTGTGACATTGCATTTTTTTACTATATTAGCATAATATTGGTATGATTATAGAAAAATTGTATTAAATCGAGGCTCTTCATCACTAACCGCTACTTTTTTCGCCACAATTTTCTCTTCTTTTGCCTTTGTCACTATCTTCACCGCCACTACCATTACTTCCACTTTATCAATCTATATCTGTTTTTAATTGAAATGTATACAACTTGTTATTAAATATATACAGCTTGTTATTTTATATAGTAATCGAGATTTATTATTATGTTTGATTTAAAGAGTTATTTTGTCTAAATATGTGTTTTTATCTAGCATTATACTCAAACATCAAAAGATATTTTCTAACATTACAATCAAAGGAAACACGATCTTTAATGTTATGCACATTATTTTGATGGAAGTATAACCAAAAATTCAGTGAGTAAAGGATGAAAACACTTTATGTTTGAATAATGATTTCCCCTTCAACTCAAAAATTCTCCTTAAATACATTATTAAATGCACTTTTGAAGTCGTCCGTATGTACATATCATTGACATCATTTGATAGAATAATGAAAATCATTATAATAACAATCATCGTCATTATCATTAATTTTACAATTTCTTTCAAATTTTTTTTTGATATTATTATAATTGTAATTTTTATTGTTATCAGAAAACACATGGTGACAAATGGTATGTGAATAATTAATTACTAGATAGATAGGAAGAGAGATATTCAATTTTACAACTAATTACATATCCGCCGACAAAATGATAAGCATATACATAGGAATTATTTTGTATTATAAATTTACGAAAATCATGTAATAAATTTGTACTAATACAAAAACAAATTTTTCTTAATTAATAGGTTAAGAATAAGTAAAGTATAAATAATTGGACTATAAATACATGTATGAGTTATTATAAATGAAGAAGGGTAGAAGGAGAAAGTCCAAATGGAGAAGGTAAATTCCATTAAATGAAGAGAAAAACAAGGCCAAATTTGATGAGATCATCAGAAAATAAAACTAATTTATTTCTTAAATATAATAATTTATTATATATGCAACATGTCTATATAAATTTAATCTCAATTAAGGAAGTGGATACCTTATCATATCTTTTTTTTTCCCTTAATGAAATAGCAAAAGTGAAACATGTGCAATGCTGAGATGCACTTTTCGTAGTAAAAGAGAAGGCAAGTAGTGTTATTATAATTTATGTTAAGTTTGTCCGGTTCTACTATAAATTACTAGTAAACTAATTTATGTTCTTTATGTGTACATATCTTTTCGAGATACAAAGTTATCATCAATATACTCTATAAAATTTTTACAAGAGAGCAAAATTATGACCCATATAATAATAAAACAATTATTATAAACATCTAATTTACAAATCGTGTTCTATTTAGTTTGGTTTGATATCCAGATATGGATTAGGAATTATTCTTTCAAATGAAAATGGGATTGTTGTATTAAATTGGCATCAAGTACTTTTTCTTACACAATTTTAAAATTTGTACAGGACGAAATTAATCAAAATAATTTATTTTAGAATTTAAGTTTCCAGACACGCTTATTAATCTATTGTTATTTTTATTTATGCTATTTATTACTGTTATAAGTATAAATATCATTTCTGTAAAAGTTAAATTAGTATGCCATTTTTTTTTATAAATCTTTTAGTTCTAACTAATACATTTGCCAACTAATCTTATTGAGTAATTATATCGTCCTTCAATTTAGTTGACCGAAATACGAGTGCATCGATTGTTTCCAACATGTATTTATGACTTCAAATTTAAATTGAAATTTTTTAAATATTTGGAAAGTAATTATTAACTTTTGTTATATTAATCGTAAAATAGACTGTCATTTTTCAAATATGTTAAGATAAAATAAAAAAATATATGGATTACTAGAGAAAAAACAGAAACAATTATAAAAGGAACTACAAGGAGAGAGAGATGAAGATGATGATGATTCACTGTACATGGGCTTTTGATAAATTAAGAAACTATCGAAAATTCAACGGTCCAAAAATACAATAGAAGAAAAACAATTACAAGAGAAACCATTAAAAAGATAATTTCCAAAACTGCTTAATTCAATATAAACACCAGAGATCATAGAATCAAAATCCCAGCTCAAGACAATCACACAATAATTTTTAAACTTATTGCCTTTTTCAAAAGCGTAAAATATTAAAAAAAATTATAGGTATTAAATTCACATTAGCTTGCACGTCCTTGTATCATAAACATATAACAAAAGCCAATCTGTCAACATGGCGGCCATTTTTTAAAACCTCCCTTCTCTTTCTTCACCTTCTCCCCCTTTCTCTCTCATCACTCCCTCCCTTCCTTTCTCTCTCTAACGGCTTAATCTCGCCGGCCGGCCACCGTGATATCCAATTCCGGCGATCTCCTCATTAATGGAGAGAAAATTCCACAGAATCAGCGAGTTAATTAGTGATAATGATGATTACAATGAGATTACAGAAAGTGGTCCTGATTCTCCCATTAATACCACTTCTTCTCCTAAACGAAGGTATGCAATTAATTTGGATTAGGAAATTAATTGTGTCCGTACAAAAAGGTGGGATCTTTTTAATTGATTGGATTTAATTTTGTCAGTAAAAGGGCGACACAGAAAAGGGTAGTATCGGTGCCGATCAGAGACGTTGAAGGCGCAAGGTTAAAGGCGGAGACTGCTCCTCCGCCGTCTGATAAGTGGGCTTGGCGAAAGTACGGCCAGAAACCAATCAAGGGCTCCCCTTATCCACGGTTAGCATTTCATTTCTTCAACACTACACAAACATGTCTTTTCATTAAACTATTATGATTTGAATTCGCTGTATAATTTTACTAGTAGGAGAAATTGAAACTTGTTAAAAGTTGAGCATCCAAATTCCAAAATTTTAACTAGCTGTATGATTCTTCTGATACCAATATCGAGTTTTGATGTGAATTTGGTGAATGTAGCGTATATTTAAACTCTCAAAAAATGTAATACCTAGTCAATTTTTCTAAAGAGCTTTTAAATTCCCATTTATAGTATGGTAATAGTAGAGAAAATAAAAATATTGAATGGATTTTCTTTTCATTTTCAGAGGATATTACAGGTGTAGTAGCTCAAAGGGTTGCCCGGCGAGAAAACAAATAGAGAGAAGCCGGGTCGACCCGTCAATGTTAGTGGTTACCTATTCATGTGAGCACAACCACCCATGGCCGCCGCCTTCAAAATACCACCACCACACCAAATCAAGCTCCGCCGCCCCAAAACCCGAACCCTCAACGCCGCCCCAGAAGCCCGAATCAAGCCCAGAACCCGAACCTGAAGAGAAGTTCTCAACTCTTGGAGATGAATCTCTCATTAGTACAGATGAATTTAGCTGGTTTGGAGAAATGGCGACAACCTCTTCGACGATTTTTGAGAGCCCAATTTTCGCCGACCACCGTAGCACGGCGGAATTGGAGGCGGAGACGGGGATATTTTTTCCGGTGAGGGAAGAGGACGAGTCGCTGTTTGCCGATCTCGGGGAGTTGCCGGAGTGTTCAACGGTTTTCCGGCACCACCGTCGAGTGGGCCCACAGGCCCAGATCTGCTGACAAAATCGCCGGTGATGAAATTCAAAAGTGGGCGTATCGTGCATTACAAAATAACCAAACTAAATTTTAATTTGTTTGTTCTAATTTTATAATTTGAGTTATTTTTACAATATTATTCTTGTTTTTAGCTTTTAATTTTCGTTTATTTCAGTGTAGAAATGAAAATAAGTTAATAAAAATGAAAAAATCTGATTTCTGAAGTCTGTCGCGATCCTGTTGTAATTATCAAGGGTTTGCCGTCTAGAAATGGATTAGTTCATTCAACACAACAGCTCCTTCTTCATATTTAGTTGATTACTGTGTTAATATTTAATATTGTGTTTTTTTCTAAGGTTCTGAAAAACTAGTGATATTTCATTTTCCATTTAATTTACAATTTGAGTAAAAGTATCCATTATTTCATAGAGATAAAGAGTTGGATCTCTTAAATATCTCCGTGTACGATAGTCCCAATTTTGATCCTTATATGATGGCAAGATTGCTCCCATATTGGCATTTGCAACACCCGATATGGATTAATAGACCAATGGATCAAACACAGTACTACTTTAGATGAATGAGAAGTAAAGTTAACTGATACAATTGTGAATTTTTACATATTTGGCCTATGTCTCCAACCAAATATATTTTATGAGTTACATAGATTCTTTTTCAAATTATGCAGCTGTATTCCTATAGAAAACCATTAAAAAAGCCTTATAACACTGGAAATTGTACCATACATTCTAATTTTTAAAATATTATTAACTTTACATCAAAACTCTAATTATTATTGTTTATGTAACTTTCAATTTTTTAATTATGTTTCTACCCCTTTTTTTGTCTTTTTTTTTGTATCCTCGTTCCATCTCTCCAGATGTTACTATCAGTCTCCATCTCTTCATTAATTTTGATTTTCAAATCTTAAAATCGCTATATCTTTCAAACCGTTGATTTTTTGGACTCGGTTCTTTAGAATTTTTTGTTCTTCTTATTTTTATCTTTAAAACAAGATACATGATAACATACTGTTGACGAAAAAAAATCGAATTATAGATTTTTCCTACAACGATCTATAAGGTTATAGATTTTAGGGTTAACTTCAAAAACCACCCTTGAGGTTTCACTGTTTCTCTAAAACATCCTTAAGGTTTTTTTTCTTTCAAAAACACCCCTGAGCTTTGAAACCGTTATCAAAAACATCATTTTCCATCCAATGACAGTTCACTGATGACGTGGAAAGGGGTAATTTTGTCAAACTACTCATTTAGCGCATTAACCCTTACCTAGAAACCCATATACTCATTTTGAAACCATAATACCCAAACCTAACGTCGCCTCAACCCTAACCCCAACTGGCGCCGGCGCCGTCAAATCTCCTGCGAATCCAACCTACCGGAAAAACGCACTTCCGGCAATAACATCCATTTCCCTCCCCTTCTGCCGGAAAAACACAAAGATTGTCAGAAAACACATGGAAACGCCGACCAAAACGTTGATCTGAAACAAAATCGAAGCGGATTTGATTCACAGCCCCTGGAAACGCCGGAAATGGCGAATCAGTCCCTATCGTCGGGAAAGTCTCTCTCGCCGTGATCGAACCAGTCCCCTCCGCCCTCAACTGATTCACTTTAAACGAGTTATTTCCGTCGATTTTTTCCAGATCTGAGATTTTTGAAACCCAGCTCGCCAGTTTTTCGAAGAAGGAGGGATTAAACCAATGAGAAACGGATCTCGTCGTTTCATTCAAATCTTGCCAACAGGGGAAAAACGACGGTGAAAATGGACGATGGCTGGTCTCGGGTTTGAATCTCGCTGTCCCAAGTTTGAAATGGAAACAAAAAAACGCCGGAGAAGGAGAAATCGGTGTTTGCTGAGAAGGAGAAATCGACATTTGCTGTCAGACTTGGCAACTCGCTTGCCGGAAAATCGAGACACGGAGAAAGAGAGGAGAGGAGAGGAGAGAGACTTGCAGGAAAATCGAGAGAGGAGGCCGCCGATTTCGAGGTCAGATTTGAAAACTCGACTGGCCAGAAAATTGAGACTCGCTGGAATTTCGTTTCGCTGGTGGTGGCGCCAACGCCGGCTGCTAGATGGATTTTTAGGGTTTTCATGCATGTGTGTTAGGTTTAGGGTAATTGGTAGGGTAGTGGGTAAATGGGTAAAGATTTAGGATTTAGGGTAATTGGGTTAAAAATAATGGTTTTGACAAAAATGCCCCTTACCACATCAGCACTTAACTGTTGCTGGATGGAAAATGGCGTTTTTGATAACGGTTGAAAATCTCAAGGGTGTTTTCGAGAGAAAAAAAAAACCTCAAAAATGCTTTAGAGAAACAGTGAAACCTTAAGAGTGATTTTTGAAATTAACCCTAACATAAATGTAGCATTTTCTTACTCATAAATGCACACAATTTTCCATGCCTATTTTTACCGTAACGGCTAGGTTTTTTTGAATTAGAGGACCAATGAATTATGAGTAGCTCAAATCCCAATTCCTCTACATGTTTTAGTAAATAAGCTACGTGAAGCAGACGTTCTTAATTTATGTTTGATATATGGCAGTATAATTTGCACATTAATGAGGCCTAGATGTTTTTC